>BHFT01017766.1:0-24680 GCA_004320025.1 Laticauda laticaudata | reverse complement strand
ACAGTTTGATTTCACAGAAGTGTGATTGACTTGAGTTACATTGTGTTGTTTAAGTGTTCCCTTTATTTTTTTGAGCAGTGTATTTCAAATGCTTTGATTCATTGGAAACCCATGGGTATAGAATGAAATGTTTGTTTCCATTCATTCATTCATTCAATTTCTCTAGCCGCCCAGCTCAGTCAACTGATTTTGAGGTAGAAGCAATATGAAGAGGTGGAAAGAGTAGAAAAAAGTGATGTTTGAAGGTTTTTGGGGGGTAACACCAGCTTTGCCTTGTTGTCTCCATACAATAACACAAATTCTTGTGGATTTTGTTTCAGCTGAAACCTCACATACAAAATGCTCCAGCTTGTTTCTGTCAAGCTCTGATCCAAAATGGTTCAGCATAACTTTCATTACTTTCTGCTTTGACACAGAACCGTTTGATGCGTATCTCTAATTTGTATTTTCTTTTTATAAGAATTAATATAAAATATTTTTGGACTCAAATAATTTTTGCTTGAACAGCTGACAGAGGCTATGTCCAGCCAGGAATGCCTCCATAAAATTACATCTTGTGTGCCAGTTGTGGCCATTCATATAACAGGTAGTTCACTATAATTTCCTCTATATTAGACTGCAGTTGAAGTCTATTCAGAAACTTTTGGTGGTTTAGCTTTTACTGTAGTGGTCCAAATAGTTATGGAAGAAACAAAATTCACCCATGTTACACTGTTCCAATAGCAGTTACACTGACTGACAGCTTCAGGATGCAATTCTAATTACTGGCTAGGATCTCCATAACTTGGAGATTTCTTCCTATGAACCCGATCTGCCCAACCAATGAGATCAAGCAAGGAAAGCTTCAGAGGGTCTCAACATTGAGAATGTCATCTACAGTGACCCCATACTCAAGCTTTTTCAGTGTGGACGCTCCTTTTAGAATATCTACCTCCAGATATTTGAACTACCAGCTCCCAGTTACATTTGTAGAAAGCCTATCCCTAGAGAACACAGCTCTTCAGACAGGTATTTTGGGAATGCTTGAAGATCCTGCTGCCTCAACCATGATGTATCAGGGCCTTATTGTATACATTACTTTGCCATTGTCAGTTATTAACAATGACTGGCAATTAGTAATTGTTAACATGTTTGTAATTGTTTATATTTTACTCTTGCAGTAGTTATTTGTAAGCTGCTTGAAGCCTTTGAAAATGGAACAGCATATAAACTAAACTAAAACACACACACACACACACTTCTTCTTTATCTGGGTAAAATCAGAGTTATGAATTGCAGGCTTAGGTACCTTTTTACCTGAAGCTATGGTTTTCTCTTCTTGCTAAATGGAAAGGGCTGATAGGAATCAAAAAGTGGCAATTGAGGCAGATCTGGCAACAGATACTTTAAACTGTTTAAATCTCACTAAATTAAAATGAATTATTTTAAAATTTGATTGTGTGTTTTGAAGATTAGCAAATTTTATGAAATTTTAGCTGGGTCTGCAAACATGGATTCCTGTATTAAAACTATTTTTACATTTTTATACCATTTCATTCTACTCAAGCAAACACTCAAGAATTTATGTTGCAGCTTAATCTGTGGCATAAATGGGACTATTATATTACTTAACATGTTATTGTACAGTAAATGCCTAATTTTGATCATGAAGCAATAAGGAAGCCATGTATATGAAAATAGTGTTTGCCTTTGAGTTAAAACTGATTGATGCATTATATCTGCATCAAATAAATTATCTCTTATTATCTCACAACAATTTTGGAATAACTCATCCTGGTCACCTAACACAGGGGTGTCAAACTGGTGGCCCATGGGCTGGATGTGTCACATACAGGCCACACCCACCCCGGGTCTGCAAAGGCAAAAAAACATTACATCACATGATGGGATAGAGTTTGACACCCATGACTTAACACATCAAAACCTGAACTCAAATGATGTCTGCTCGTTGCAACTGTGTAAGATCATCAATTAAAGGCTTTTTGTCAATGACAATTGAAAAGATCTGGCTCTTCATTATAATAAATAGAAAATACAGTCCATTCCTGATCTTGGCAAGTCCAACATCAGTACTGTAACTTAGTTGGGGTTGGCAGCCATGACTAACTATTACGATTTCACACAAAATCCTAGAATTATAGTCCCTGTTGCAGGATTTGGAAATAGCATGAAATGAAAATGATAGCCGGAACAATATAGTTTACTTTGGAAAATTCAAAAGTTTATTATTTCTGTCACTTTAAAAACCAGAAACACATCAATATATGAGAATCTGTGAGGTAAATAGCTGGAAGAGAACTGGATTTTCATGGGAGATTTTTTTAAGTATAATACAACCTCAAAATATGAGTTAAGACTCTTCCTTTACATCTTTAAATATGACATGCTGGAGCTTCTATTATAAAACCCATTAAGTATAAAAAAGGGAAATGTGAAAAAATAATATAGTATTTGTCAGCGTATATCATGAACTGGAATAGACATGGCAATAAGTCAGCCAATGGAGACTGTTTTGTGACAGCTTGGAGCCTGTGTGTGGCTTAGCTTAACTGTTCTGTGTATAAGAGAGTTCATTTTATCTTTGCTTGATAGTACTTGTTTGTGTACTTGCCACTTTTCCTCTCTACCACATTGCAAGAACTGCATGGGTTTTGTATACATCTTGTTTTATATTATTGTATATAAAGAAGTTTCTTCTATATAATGAATCCTGCTGAATTATTTGTTTGCGTGCTGGTTGGATTACTACCAACTGCAACAGTATTGTACATCATTGTATTGATAAACCCAGAATTCATTAATCATTACTATCAAGTGGAAGACCATCTAAGCAAAGAAAGAAATGGTGAATTAAATTCTTGCTGTTTAAATAACTATCTTAAGTAACCTTAACAAATGTACTTATTCATGCACATTCCTGCTTTTGGAGGGAGTTGTTTTGAAACAACTGAGTGCAATGACACTTAAATTCCTAAGATTCTGCATGAAAGAACACCTCAAGTCCCCTCATATTTCCTTAGAATAGATAATATACTGAGATTATGGGGTGAATATATGGGGAACAACTTAGATCTTTTTTCCTTGGGACTGCTTCTTGCTAAGTATGCACATGGACAGTTCACAACTTTGGGTGTCCTCCATATCTTCGTTCTGGCCAATGCCTGCAAGTTCCCCCACCCCCAAAACTGGTTTGCCATTCTGTTTTTCTTTTTTTTTTTAAGAGCTGGGAAAAACTAGCCAAAAGCCACCCAGTTGGTTTAAAGCAAGATAGTGTCCTGATATCCAGTCTGGGGCCTTTAACCACTACACAAAACTAGTTCTCAAGAAAGATTAGGGGGGTAGACTAAAAATTAGAGTTCCATCATTCTGGGCAGATGAGATGCCCTTTAAAATCCAAGTGAAAACAGTAACACAATATGGTTAGAATGCAAAAACTTTATGACTATTTCATTTAACAAAAAATGTTCCAGGTTATGCTTCTAGGGAGGGTATATTACTTAAAAAAAACATACCCAAGGTCAGTAAATGTTATTAATGTAACCGTTTTCATTTATCCATTTTCAAAATGACAATTACAAATTAAAATCTTTGAAATCTGTATTATCCAATTTCCATGTACTGTATACAGATGTTGTTCATTTTCTATTGTAGGTACTTCCAGCCATTATTAAATCCTGGGAATTTTAACAATTTCCCAGTATTTGATCAGTTTCTGCAGGAATTGAAATGGAACATTATTAATTTTTTAAAAAGTACAACACAGCAACTGCAGTTATTATAAAAGTGTGTTCAGGCTGTGTTTGAACTCTTAAAAGTGTTTTGTTTAATTCTAAGGACTAAATCAAATGACAACACCACAACCACATGGGAAGAGCTTTCTAATCAATTCCAATAAGGCCATATCCTCTTCACACAAAGATTCCTCACAATGAGTATAGATTCTCTCCATTTATATCAGAAGACCATAGAATTCACACGCAACTCCCCACTGCTATTCTCAAAGCATCTGTGAGCTTGAATATTTAGAAATGAAGTTAGCATCTGGAAGAGAATATCTAATGCTGAAGAAATTTGTATAGTTCTAAGTTAATATAAAACATTTTTATGCCAAATTACATTTGGATCTGTCAAAAGCAATTCATAAATCTATACTTTACATACTTTTATTCCACTAGAAATCGTGATTTTATACATAGTATAAAGGGCATCATGATAGCACACACATACTTTACCATACTGTTAAAAACCATTTGCATAACTATTAAGTACCCTATTATTAAAGCAATATTCAGATACCTTTTTAAAAACTACATATAGATTAATGTTTATCATATGCACAGTGCAAAGATGTGCCCATAATATTTTAGTCACTTTAAAACAAAACACAGCAACTTAAAGCTAGCTTAAAATTATATGGTCCATGTGTCAAGTCAGATGTCAAATCTCCAATGAAGAACTAAAAGTATTAAACATCAGATAAATGGGAGAGATCTTTTACCATTACGTTCTGAAAAATTTCCATTGTGTGAAATGGAAACAATTGGCATTTTCAATTTATCAATCATGAATGGCACTGATCATTTTGTTACTATATTAAATGGAATTTTGCCCCAAGTTGGAAGATAAGCTGGGAGAATGAGAGAATAGGATTCTTCAATGCTTATAGGATGCTTAGACTTGGTATCACATTTCTACACAATTTTAGTCATATATATAAATTGTGGAGAAGGGTGATATTACATATATAAACACAACAAGCCATGTTTATAGTGTACAAAATGACCATGGAAACGAACCTTTAATTATGTAAACAAATCAGCACACAATTTCTTCATTTTCCTTTTATAGCATGGTGCAGAACGGGGTTGAATATCAAGTCTCTTAAGAACCACAGCGTCACCAACACAAATAAAACTTTAGGCTGTATTCACTGAAAGCCTGTGAGGCCTTTATTCCCTCCCTTTCCTTTCTCTCAGAGTTCATGAGTGTTTTAAGTTCAATAAATAGTACAAAAATAATCCTTTATTTAAAAATCTCCAGATGCATTGTCCTAGAGCCTATATAATAATTTGTAAGAGCAATGAACTTTTTTTTTTTAAAGGAGCCCACACAAATGAAAACCTTGTGGCAATGGTTATTTTTAAATCCAGCACCTTCTTTGTCTCTGGCTGCAATTTCTGTTCTTCCCGTTTAAGGAAAGCAAAATCTTCTTTGCCTTCATCTGAGCTGACTATTTTCTTGGCTCAGATTAACACAGTTCAAAACGCTCCGCTTATTGTGTAAACCTTTCTTCTTGTGCTTGGAGGTTGAACATTCTTACTATTCCATTTTACTGAGTGTTATGGCAGGTTCTTCATCACCTGAAACTTCTCTATTCCTGAACCAGCTTTATGTTTAGAAAGAGAATGTTTGCGTCTGAAATGAGTCTCGTGACAGTCACCAAAACCAATGTTGAACATTGAGTTGGGCTCAATGTTCACCAAGGATGAACACTGAGTTGGGCTCCTGCTACCTGTGTCATGAGATGCAATTCTTTCCAAAGTCGTTAGCATTCTGCATCCACCGTGTGTACCGTGACTGCAGCCTGTAAGTGGTGACTATGATGGGGGGCAGGATGGTGCAACCTGTAGTGGTGGAACTTGTGACTCAAAAGGGCAGCAGTCTGAGGGGGGGTCTCCAGGTCTAAATCTTCATCATGATTTCCCACATCTACGCCAGCTGATAATGGGTCGTTATTGCAGGGAGGGTTTTCGCTGTCTTCCTGAGGACTCATCGTACTGTAGCCTGAAAAACAAAGCCACATGAACCAATAATGTTCATAATGCTTAGAAGTGATCATTCATGTTCAAAATTTAACACACTGTAGGAAGGGAAAATCATCACCTCACAATGCTGACTGTTGCAGAAGCGTTAGGTTGTTTAAACAGAGTTTGACTTCCTTTCCTTTGTATGTTTTGAGGTTTCTGATTTGTACAACCCCCCCCAAAAAAAAAAACATTATGGAAAAAATGCTGTTGCATATCTATTGTTTAATTCATCTGCCTGTGGTAATTTGACTAATTCATTAAGTTTTGAAAAGTCAGCTGGGTGACTTTGGGCCAGTCATTCTCTCTCAGACTAGCCCACCCCAGAATTCTTGTTATGGGGAAAATAGGAGAAAGGAGTATTAGGTTTGTTCGTTGCCCTGAATTGCTTTAAGTGATAAAGGCAGAATAAAAATCTAATAAATAAATAAAGTAGATATACAATCAGTAACTCTCATATAAGTTGAAAATGATCAACATAAAACAACAAATAGTTGTCTGCACCGTTTAATATTTTGTGATTTTTATTAGATAAATTAAGGTTTCAAATAATTTTCTTTATGATTATACAAATTATCTATCTTCAATAAGCTTCATTTACTGCAATAAGATGTAGGTAATATTTGAGCTACCTTCTCAAATTCCTTGATGTCAATTTGGTAGACTAACACACAGTGAACAGAATTGGTCCACTATTTTAGGTGTGCTATTTGTAAACCTGGAGCGGAACTGAATTCCTTCAGTGGGAATTTGCCTAAAGATATTATCTCCATTCATGCACTGCACCAGAGGAGTTTCCTCCCACACATGGAGGGAAGCTGAACTCCTTTTGGCAGGCAGCTCTTTCAGCCAGCCTGAGATGAGAAGGAACCAAAACACAAGCAGAAAGAACAAATTCAGGAAAGGAATGTAGGGGACCTCAGGCGTTTTGCGGGGGGCACCTGGCACAGGCCTTGCACAAATGCCTCTTGCCTCTTGCTATCACAAATGCCTCTTGCTATCAGCCATTCAGGGATTGAAAATCCTGCTTGCATTTTGGCATGGAGGATTTTCAGTTCCTGAGCAGTGTTTCCCAAGGTGTTCTCCTACACCATGAGGCATCCTGTGCACCTTACCTGGGACTCAATCTACTTAAAGATGTGCAAGATTGCTTAACAACCACAATTGGGAGTGCCAGGATTGTGGTAGTTGAACGAAGCACTCATGCAATTCCTCGTTTAACAACCATGTTGTTAAATGACCAAGATTCCAATCCCAATTGTAATTGTAAGTCAAAGAATACCTGTATTTGCCATTTAAGAGGCATTTGAGTCTATGGACATTGCATTCTCCCATTAGTTCAAAAAATTTAGGGTTTACTTTATTCAAAACAACTCATGTATAAATAAATTCCAGTTTTAATACTCAAATGTACTCAAATTGTTGGGGACAATTTTTTTTTGAAAAATAAAGGGTATGAGAGTGTATTTATTTCTTGTACCAATGTAGGTTTTTCAATACTTTTAGTCAAATTCTTTTTAGTTCTAAATTAATGAGTTTGCAAATACAATAACCAACACATTATAGTATGCATCATACCACTAAAATATGATTTTTCTCACTATGATTTTTTTTGACATATGTAATTGCAAAGCCTTAAAAGGCAGGAATAATTTAAAACTCAACACAGTCCTTGTAAACAGATTTTTAAACAACACAAGAATTTTTAAGCAATGCAACTATACTAAAAGTCTATATAATAAGTTTCAGTTGTAAAAGCTATCCATAGTCAATTTGGACTAAATAAAGCCCAGTGCTTAGTTTTGAAATTCACTTTTAAGGGAAATATGCACAAAACTGGCTGGCCCACAATTATTATTATTATTATAGTTTGGACTTTTTCTTTCTTTCATGTACAAAGTTCATCTTCAGAAATGGGAGCTCAAGTGATGACTTTCAGCCCGACCTTTATTGTTGCAAGAAAAAAACAGAAGCAAGAGCTTCTGAATCAAAGATAGATTTAAAACTAAGAAATAAGCAAACAAAACATATCCTACTTCAGGTGCCTGGTGAAAGATAAGCTATCATGTAGGAAAATTCCTTTGAAAATTATGCCACAGTAAACAAGACATGTCATCGGGCTTAGAAATTCATATGTTGAGGAGACCAATGACAAAGTAGCAAATCATTAGTCAGTTCGACCATCCTGGGAAAGCCAGCAATGAACAAATCACTTTTTCTGAATAGAAAAAAAAATGCAAATTGCAACTTATCAACTTCCAGTAAGTATAGAAGTAGTTTTCTATTGTGCTGAGCTTTCTCAAATTAAATAGAATGGCCCTAACATTTGATGAATAATGGATGGTGAGAATAACCTTGGGAGACAGGTGGAGGAGCTGCACCCTAGACTAATCAATCCTGATAACAACAACAAAATAGTGAGTCCACAGGAGGAATGGGGATGGAGGAAAGGTCTCAGTAGTGCCCCTCCCTGGCTCTCTGGAAAATAAAGACAGGCAAGGGAAGGGAAGTGTTTTCAATCCTTGAAGGATTGACTACCTATCAGAACCATGGGGGAATTGGAGAAGAGGGAAAGTTGGCTGTAAGCATAAGTAATATATGATTCTGGACCAAAAGCAAACTATATCAGTAATTAACAAATAATGTAGGAGTCACAAAGTGTATGGATCAAACTCTTCCAGCTTTTTTTCTTCCTAATCCTTGACTTCCCTTTTTCTTATTGTTCTGTAGATATGTGCATAACTTACCCTTCTTAGAATGGAAAGTTCCAGAATGTTCTGTGTCATTCTGTTTGCACTCAATGGCAATTTATATATTATTTATTTATTAAAATTTTATGCCAATCATTTCATTATCGAAAGCAACTCTGGATGGCTAAATTAATCCTGAGCACTGGACCTAACTTCCAGAAAAGCTCCAAAATCCCTGGGAATGGTCAAAGAACGAAGATACCCAGTATGATGATAGCATGGCCAACAGAAAAGGAATAGTCTATTTCCTTTTGGCCTAGTGATTAAGCCTCCAACTAAGGCCATAAATCCAAGTCCTACTGTAGCCATGAAAACCAGCCGGGCGATTTCAGGCCAGTGACTCTCTCTCCCAGCCCAACCACCTCACAGGATTGTTGTTGTGGGGAAAATAGGATAAGAATGTTGTATTGGTTATGTTCACTGCCTTGAGTAATTTTAAAAAATAATAAATGTGGTATACAATAAATAAATAGATTTATGGTCCCGCTAAACAACTAAATACTCCTAATACAGACCACATTTACATGATTATTTTTATTTTATTTATTTGTCATAGTTAAAAACTGGTCAATAGATATTATTGAGTTGGTACAGTAGTTTCCTAATATAGACATTTATTTCTTTGTAAATATATTGTTGTTAATCAGTGGGATTTTTCTCTTCACCTATACCACTCTAGTTTTAACATAGTTGTACAAAATGGGACTGCTCTAAATCAGATAGATGGTTGACTTGCAACAAGCAAAATCACCAGAAATAGAGAAAGCAGTGGTCCTCATCAATTTAGCATCATATTAACAATCGAAATCTGGCTTCTTTGCACTTAGCAACCTGTGAAAAAGAAGCCACCTTGGAGCATACTTTACTGTATACCAATCTGAATCAATATCATGAACAGAGTTTCTCTTTGATAAGAGAAATTATTCTGCATTTGCTGAACAATTTGTTCAATACTGTAATTGAGACAGTGAAGTTACAATGGAGAAACCCCCCCCCCCAAAATAGCAATTTAAACTCCCCTAGGGGAACTTATTTGAGTTTTCTTTCATCTTAGCTGATGCTGTAAAGCCTTAATCTGCCTTAGTTATCGGTAACATTGACTGGAAACAGCACCATTAAAACCCAGAATTCTAAAGTGTATTTCAGCCAATTGTACCTCTATTTTGTGAGGTTTTCAGGTACCTCTGCAATGAGTGCAAAAAATAAATGCCCCAAATATGTAAAATTCAGAATGTTCCCATCATGCTGAACTGTACCATAAAAATCTATGTGCTACTACGGCTTTCCTATACATCAACTTCAATTAACCCAAAAGGTGCATTATAGCACAGAAATCTTTAAATCAAGTTACCCCAAATCTGCTAACTTAAATAATATGTACAAAATCTTGGATTCTGTGTAACTGAAATTTCAAGGATCTTCACAATAGTTGCATCCGCAAGACTGCGGGCGCTGCAGCATTGATGTAGTCAGCCACCGTCACATGTTCATGATTCCTGACAAACTTTTTGCTAGCTTTCGACAAACAAAGTCAATGGGGAAGCTGGCACGAAGTTGTCATTTCCACTGCTTTTTTGCCCTCCCCTGGTCATTCTGTTTATCTGTTTAACTAAAGAATGATCTCTGATATAATGACCCAACGGTTCATGGGTAGTTTATGACTGTTTTTTTTTTCCTTTGAAGGAGAAGGGTGGTTTAGAAATGTGAAACATGAGTAAATAATTTTGCGCGCTTAATAAAATTAAGAATGAATAGATTTCAAAGTAAAAATAAAAAATAAAAATCACACTCTGGCAAAATGTAAAAAATGCTACTTTACAAATCTATAAAATTCAATTGGATATATGATAGTGCAATTACCGGTAGCTGAATTGCATAAGTGCAGCGAATTTGTAAGTAGGGGAACACAGAATCCTATATTAAATATATACAATTGCCAACATGTTGGCTGGAGAATTCTGGAGATTGAAGTCCAGATATCTTCAAGTTGCCCAGTTTGAAAAAACTTAGTCCCATGCATTGACATTAACATCTATTTTTACTTTTATGCAACAGTACTCTTTGCAGCTGTTGCCTCTAGATTTAATTGTGTTAGTTCCTCCCAAATGCTGACAATTTAAAAAAAAATGTGATAGGAAAACAAGCTGCATTACACCTAGTTAACTCAACAAAGTTTCTGAAACAATTTGGCACCTATTACGTTATTAAATGCAAAATAATTATGATAAAGCAGAAGGGCTATAATTCTGTAACAGCAGTTAATGAACATTAACCTTTGTATAATGACTCAACCACAGCCTCCAATCCTCTGCAAATGAAAGGAAGTAAGCGAAAGAAAAATAATCACAATGCCAATAAAGAGACGTTCCAATGCTGGCATAGTCTGAATCTCTGGCTATTGTTTAAACTCTGCTTGTCTATATTACTTGGAGGGAAATACTGAGAAAAGGAAATTATGCAATGCATTAGATATTTCAGATAATAATGTTAACAATCACATGTCATGTACAGGAAAATTTTCCAAGGAAATATTGTCTAAGCTTCCGGTGAAAAGTGTTTGTTGGAAACCAACCAATCAAGGTTTGACCTCCTGGTTATTAGAAACCAACTGCCAATATTTATGTGATTTAGTTTTTTCATATACAGGTAGTCCTCACCTTACAACAGTTCATTTAGTGGCCAAATGGCACCAAACATTGTGACTTATGACCATTTTTCACACAACCTTGCAACATCCCCATGGTCATTTAATCAAAATTCAAATGTTTGGCAACTGACTCATATTTATGACAGTTGCAGTGTCCTGGGGTCATTCCCTCCTGTTGCAACCTTCTGACAAGCGAAGTCAATGGGGAAGCCAGATTCACTTAACAATTGTGATACTAAATTAACAACTGTAATCATACACTTATCAACACTGGCAAGAAAGGTCGCAAAATGAGGCAAAACTCATTGAATTTTAACAAATATCTTGGGCTCAATTGTGGTCATAAGTCAAGGATTACCTGTACTCTTATGGCCTAAAGCATGATATTTTTTATACAATGTTGCCACAGAAGCAAAACATAGCATTTCCATGTTTGTTTGCTTTTATTTTTAATGGTTCTCCTGAACAAAATTCTGTGTCCGAATAATAGATGGAGGCATTCAAGTCTGAGTAGAGTAGAGATGCCATTTTTCTCTTTAAAATCATAGAGCTTGTCACTGGGTACTTAAAAAAAAAGCTTTTCTACAATCTGCCTTTCTAATGTCATGTTTATATAAACTAGAAATATCACAAGGTCGCAGTCCTATGAAAGATATAAGGGCCTGCAAGTTTCAGTTAGGGATCACTGCCACATATTGAGTGAACATCTAGAAACATTAAGGACTTCAGGAAATCAAGTACAGAAGTCTTCATTCTGTCCTGGTTGTGCATTTAGTGTATCATACTGTATTTATAGTGAAAGTGATACCAAGATACAGCTGACAGTCCTGGCAAAAGAAAAATATGCCAACCTCACATTAATCCTCTTAGTGGACTCATCAACTTGATACAGGATGGAAGATTTAGCAACAACTGTCCAATCTGATTGGTGACTGGTCAATTATGTAGTAAAACAAGACATTCCCAGCCTGCACTGTAAATTATTTTTTTAATTTAGGAAGAAATGTCACAAAAGCCCAAATCCTACTTCCTTAATCATTTTATTTCTACGCGAACCAAAGGAAAACTGTGTTTGCAGTAATTCTGTCTGTCACAAATCTCCTAATGAATCATAGTGCATAACCAGTAAGCCAAGAAGGCATTCAACCTTTTAAAATTTAACCTAGGCTTGATTTAACCTAGCAACAAGAAATAAACTCTTGGTATCTATAGGCTTAAAAATAAACACTGTGTGATAGAAAAGAAAAAAGAAATAGTATTATTCTTTATCAAATAGAACAAAGTTAATGGGACAAGTATTAAAATGTTTCAAATGACCTTACTAGTAAAAGAGGGGGAATCTAATTTTTGTAAAAACTTTGCTTTTTGTAAGGGTGCACATTTATAGATCAGTGTTGATATATCAGTGATTAAGATGCTCAGTGGAGGAATGAAATGAAAATAGCTTCAAAGTTGGCAAGGGCCTTGCCTTGGAATGGAAAGCATCAAATTTGTTTTAAATGAAGAACAACCCTGGGATTACTTTCTTAGAAAGTATGCTATATTGTAAGCACAAGCAAGATGAGCAGCCTCTATGATCTTACCATGATCGCTTTCTGTTCCTGATCGTCCCCAATAACGGCGCCTGCGTTCAGGACTATGGGCGTGTCGCTCGATAACTGCTGCTATGAACCGAGTGTTACTGACTATAGTGAGCAGAATAAAGAAAGAGAGAGAGAGGAAACAAAGGATAGCTTCACATACTCATCAACCAGATCTCTTTGAAGACATTATAAAATATCTTATTACATTGTTGTCAAATTCTAAAACTGATCAAGCATCTTAAGCAGAATGAAAGAATAGTAACTATGTCTGATTTCCAGACAGCATTGTAACTTACTTAGAATCAATTGGGTGACAAAATGCTACCTAAGGTATTTAAGGTATTCCTTTAATATACCTTAAATACCGCTTTAAGGTATTTTAAAATGCAATGTTTTTTGCAAAACTGTAGGAAATATTAGCAGTAGTTATAACATAGTAAGGAAAATGCAGGAACATATCCAGAATAATAACCATGGATTTGATTGCGACATTCCCTAGAGTTTTTTTTATCAAGAGGTAGGGAGGTGGCTCTTATTTAACTATGGATGTTATACAGTTCTTGAAAGCGAAGTGAAGAAATCCGCAACTAGATGTTATAAATTTCTAAGAATCGATTAAGTCTGGACAACAAGTTGATATATGGCATATTTGGTCTTCAGAAGAAAACAGTAAGATAGCAAGTGTTGGAGACAAATAATGGACCAAAGAATAAAGCCCTGTTCATAAATCACCGAGATAAAAACTCAGTGAATTGGATATGAGCAAGTCAATATTTTTTTTTACAGTTACATTCAGTCTATGGAAAAGCAGCAATATACAGCCTCTCTTCAGAATTGACAGGGCCAAAACTGAAAAGCACTTTGCCTCTTGAAATGATTATAGAGATGAATAATGTTACATATCTATAGAAGGAAACTACAGGGAAAAAACACATGCAGCCTCTCCCTGTGTTTTCCTAGAATGGGATTGCTAAATACTCACTGATTCCTCTGTCTTCATGACTGTCCTCATCCCTTTCATCTCTCTCATTCTCCAGGTTGGACATGCGGACTGACATTTCTGCACACCGTTACAAACAGAAAAATGCAACTATTAAGAGAGAGAGGTTGCATTAGCCTGTAAGAGTGCAATGTTTTTAAAATGGCCTTGGATTACCCCTTTTTGAAAAACAAAGTAGCAGAGTCCTGGAAACCATAGAGCAATTATGGTTGAGGTTATGGCATAAAATCATTAGCTTCCCTACCTCTCTCTTCTCTTTTAAGCCAGCTATATATACGTACCATTTAAGATATGTGTGTGTGTACGTATACATACCTATATACATATCTATATATCTATATCTATCTATATCTATATATGTTTTTTTTATCTATATATCTACATATCTATATATCTATCTATATACATACACACACACACACACACACACACACACACACACATANACACACACACACACACACACACACACACACATATATATATATATATATATATATATATATATACACACATATACACACAAATATAATTCTATGAAATAATAGGCAGAGTCGTTGTAACAGTGAGATGGGCAGCATATAATTTTAATAAAGAAGTAGTAAGTAAGTAAATAAATAGCTCCAGAATCCTTGATATTTTCTGAGTTTGGCTGTTTGCTTGCAGACATTTTATTACCCAACTAGATAATATTATCAGTGCACAATTAAGTGCAACAACCAGTGAACATTCAGTAGAATAACAAAGCTCAGAGAGTACAAAGGATTCCACAATTCAACCCTGAGTAACATATTCTCTTTTATGGGAAATAATAGCTCTTTTATAA
This sequence comes from Laticauda laticaudata, assembly GCA_004320025.1. Taxonomy (NCBI): domain Eukaryota; kingdom Metazoa; phylum Chordata; class Lepidosauria; order Squamata; family Elapidae; genus Laticauda; species Laticauda laticaudata. The sequence goes on along the minus strand of BHFT01017766.1, from coordinate 10,070 downwards.
AAATGTTGGAAAATGATGATCATGATTAAACATTTTCCTTGCACTTATGGCAATATTTATATAACTCCCATTTTCCCAATTATTTGTCCAATGTCAGTTGATATTTTCATGAAATTACATCGATCAATGCTAGAAAATGGCTAGAATTATAATCAGCAGTAACAGGCTCTCTTTTGATTTTTATTATTAAGAAGGCAAAATGCTAAACAGTGAGATTAAATAATGTGTTTATATAAAAGGACGTATCTAGAAAATGCCATTTGGTTTTCTGTACAAATGGAGCAAAAACATGGATTTAGAACTTCTTAAAAATTACTAAATGTATCAATAAAGGATCCATAAGGCATGCAAATCGATCTGGGAAAGCTAACTCTGCATATCTAACATGCTCTAGAATCAGATGAAGGGATTAATATTTACAACATTCCCAGACAGACTTAATAAAACCAGCGCAACTTTAACTTCTCTATCCAGCAGAGGGCAGTGGTGCCTATTCCATATTACTAGAGCAATGTGAACAAAATATATTCTATAGGGCCTATGCTTATAATTCAGTTTGAAATTATCAGAAGGTTTGTCCAAAATCAGAGTCAGGGCTAGAAAACTCTTGTAATTCTATTTCATCAGCAAAACATTTGTTCAGCTTACCTTGGGCTGCAAGTGGAGACATATGCTGATGACTTCGGCGATGGATCTGATGACGATAGGCATAGACTGCGAGAACCAACACCATTATGCATCCCATAATACCTCCTGCTACGGGACCAACTGGGGCGCTTTTTATCATATTCAAAGTTATCACTTCATCTCCTTTCATTTCAGAGGGAGGAGAAAAATGAAAATGATGTGAAAATCTCCTAAAGAAGCTCAAGTCCTGTAAAATAATCTAGATAGTTGCTAGATTATGGATGATGCCAACTTTCAAAAGAAGCCATGTGACCATTCCATTGCTCCATGTCAGAATATATTTTAAAAATGTTATGAATAGACTGAGTAGATACACCACAATAGCATACAGGAGTAGCCCAATATATTCTGCTTCCCCAGCCAAAATTCTGCTGTGATAAAAAGAAACTGAGTCTAAGCTTCACTCTGCGTGATTCTCATAAAAAGTATGGTTGGTGTGGGGGGGAGGATTATGTGGATAATCCAGATCACATCTCAATACATCAAAAATTCCAAATGGATCTTACCAATGGATCCCATGTCATCCGTATAGGGGCTTTTGGCACCCACAATACCTCCAAAGCATTCCTTCTGAAGAGCACAGTAGGATTTATCAAGGTGAGTCTTTCCATCACTGTCTACCATGCACCATTCACAGTCTAAGACACCAAAGCAATCTCTGCAAGATAAAGAAACGGCTGTGAAAATGCACTTGTTACAAGATTAAGTAACTGGAGACAAATGTATTTGTGAAGTCAATCTTTTATAGCTAGACCAACAGACAGGTTAGGCTATCTCACCTTGCTATTCTTTGTTGTCAGTGCAAATTTGCACTTCCAATGAAAAACAATCTGTCTTTTTACCAGCTAAGCTGTTCTGTAAAACAAAATAATGATTCCTTGGTGCTAGATGTGAACCTAATATTTTACTTGTTCATTAGTCAGAAATGACACTAATTTTCCTCTATCCGCCTTACTCTCCTTTTCTTGAAAGCGGAACAAGACAGTTTCTGTTACTGCTACCAGTTCTGTCCTGATTAAAATATGAGATCTCAAGCAGCCGTTTCCATAATGCCCACCCAAGAATCCTTAAAGTAATGACTTTTCAGATTCTAGGTTCAGGCAAGCTGCTCTAATTGTTATGCAGGTTATTTTAAAGGGTTTGTAACTTTCAAAGGGTAGAATCTGAATCTGCAAAGAAGAGGAACTATATGTTATTAGGTTAAATAAATATAAATATAAATTCAACAGATTTTATGATTGTTTTTATTTTAATTCTTCAAGCAGTTAAAAAAATTATTTATTGATTTCTTTAAGAGAAAACAATGTTGCAACTTACCCGCTCTCCATTCTTTGATTACACTGTGTATTGATACACTGAGGAAGAGCATCCTGCAGGCTGGAATCCACAGCAATAAAAGTCAGAGGTTCCTGGTGGACTTCACAACTAGGGTTTCTAAAATTTGGAAAGCAGTATGCAAAAACTAGGTTTCAAAAACGCACTCAATGGTTATGTTACTTTATTATTTGAATAATCACCCTTAAAACAATGGAACTGCCCATCTAACATATTGAACAATATATTATCATTACATTATTAATAAATTGTGAGCTAGGCATACCTGTTTTCTGCATTGGTAAGGTTGCCTGTACATTCATTGACTTCTAAAGGGCACTCGCAAGGACATTCACATTCATTCTGTTCCATTCTTCAGGAAGAAAATAAACAATAAATATATTTATTATCTCTTACTCCCTGTATATCTTGAATCGGGCTACAGAAAACAATTTTAATGTCAAATAGGACCAATAGTATTGTTTATAAGTTATATTAGGCTTATTACTAGTACAATTGTTGGCAATATAGGTAGAGTCTTTTTCAGATTTTACTGTTTTCAAAGTTCACAGTGATTACAAAGACATCAGTACAAAGAAGCCATAAGGACTATAACTCTTCTACAGCTAAAGCCCCTGTCACACTGCACCAACGGATGGAAAGAGGATGTAAAACGGAGAAAAACACTTGCACATCCGTTGGTTAACGCAATGCTTCCGTTCTGTACTCACTGCCTCCGTTTTGCTTCCTCTCTATCCGTCCAGCATCTGTCTATTGACATTTCATCCGCTCAGAAGGTTTTGAGCTGCTCAAAACTTTTGAGCGGAAAATTTATCCAATGCGTCCGTTCTGCATCCTCTAGGCATACGGGGGACATCCGTTCTGCATCCATTACGCATCTGCTGCACATCTGCGCAACTCAAATCCGTTCCAGTGGTAAACGGACGCAGGGAGGAAGTGGAACGGACGCGCAGCATTAGTAGCACGGATGGAGAAAGGATGAAAGCGGATGCAAATCGCATCTGCATCATCCGCTAACGCATTCCACTCTCATCCTCTACGCATCCGCTCTGCATCCTCTACGCATCCTCTATGCATCTGCTTTCCAATCCACCCTGCGTCCTCCCCCCGTCCGTTCCTTTCCGTGTTATCCGCTCTGGTTATGCAAATTTTTTGCCCCTTTTGAGAGCGGATAACAACGGATGGAACATTTTTCTCATCCGCTGTGTCCTTTTTACACAACGTTTTGCATCCGTTGGGCAGTGTGACAGGGCCTTAAGGAGATTTCATGTGAAGTAGCATATAGCTATTACAATTAGTAGTCATTAGTAGCCTCATTTTCAAAAAATGTGAAAAATCATCTTTAATACTTCAAGCAAGTAGTAGCATCAAAATCCAAAATTTAATCTAGCATTATCTACAATCTCTCATCATTCAGCTTTATAGTTGTTGTCGAGTTTCAGTATAAGAGAAGATGGAAATTCTCTGCATTTTGTTTCTTCACATCAGGCCTATTTTCTTTATGAGGCTTTTCACTTTTTAAAATTAAACAAACCTAAGATTTATCTTTTCTATTCTTTTTTTTCTATGCAATATCATTTTTGATAACACAAATCTTACCACCAGATTAGTCCAAGGATCTTGCCCTGGTAAGATGGGCGGCCAATAAATTTTACAAATAAATAAATAAAAGATAGGCAGCACCATACATCACAGATCACCTGGCCACAGTATAGGAAGCATTTCCATGATCTTGAGAGAAATGTACAAAACGTGATCCTGAACTAGGCTTAACCTAAACCACCTGGTTTACCTAAACCTGATTGACTGAATTAATTCACTAGATTATTTACTCAGAAATACAGGCAGTCCTTGATCTACAACAGTCCATTTAGTGACCGTTCAAGGTTACAACGGCACTGAAAAAAGTGATTTATGACAATTTTTACAGTTATGACCTTTGCAGAATCCCCATAGTCACATGATCAAAATTGAGATGTGTGGTAAATGGTTCATATTTGTGACCGTTGCTGTGTCCCAAGATCATGTGAATCACCTTTTCTGACCTTTTGACAAGCCCAAGGCAATGGGGAAGAAGCCAGCTTCACTTAACAACCGGGTTACTAACTTATCAACCACGGTGATTCGTTTAACAACTGAGGCAAGGAAGATTGTAAAATGAGGCCAAACTCACTTAACAAACGTCTCACTTAACAACAGGAATGTTGGGCTTAATTATGGTTGTAAGTCGATGGCTTAGCTGTAATATACAGACTGAAAGCATTTCTGGGTAGAGGCAGGTAGAAACTCTTTGTTGTCAAGAAACTTATGTTGAGGTAACCAGCAAAATGGCCTCAGCTCAAGTGTTGACTAACAGGCCGTATTTCAGACTGGAACTGCTACACACAGCTCTACCTTGGCCCACAGAAGCACAGTTCTAGCCCAGCAATCCAATAGTTATCCAACAAGCCAATGAAGTTATTTATGCGACAGCCCTGCCCCCTCAAAATAAAATATAGTCCTGTCTTCTAAAGGAGATGCAACAAAATAGAAATCAGTCGGTTAACTATACAAATGGTCTGGTGATTGAAGGTACTGGCCTAGAAAGCAGGAGATTATAACTTCTAGTCGCGCTTTAGGCATGAAAGCTGGTTGGGTGACTTTGGACAATTATTCTCTCTCAGCCCCACTCACCTCACAGGGTTGTTGTTGTGAGGAAAACAGGAGGAAGCAGTATCAGATATGTTCATCACCTTGAGTTACTTATAAAATCATAAAGGCAGGGTAAAAATCTATTAAATAAATAAAAATACAGCTCCTTTTTTTGGAAGAAACCAAGAGGATCTCATAAATCGAATGTTAGGATGTCAAGATGACCCAGGTATAGCTAGATAATGTTTTGCTTCTTCCTCACATGGAATACTGAGCTGTGACTTATATTGTAAATAAGCAACCTGCCTAGGCATTAGGCTTAACATGCCTGTTGAGTCACATGCTGTTTCGCTCAGCTGGTGTTAAAAACCAAATGCACATTATCGAGAAGCCCTGCAATCCCCCTTCATTTTAAAGAAGCACAATCCAAAGTATAATCCAATCATGTCTCATTTCAAATGTCCTCTTACCTGTGACAGTTCAGACAGAGCCTGTCTACCATACTGCAGGCACAGAAGGCAAGTGAGTCGCAGGTTTCATTTACTATTCCAACAAAGGCATTGGTTCCAGGTATTCTTGTCAGCTTGTATTTAGAACAGTGGCTACCGTGCACAAGATTTGTCAGATCACCCTAGGGGGAAGGAAAACAGATCAGGCATGTGGCGGAAAACATGTTTCCCCGTGAAGTGAATTGTTCTTGTTATGACAAATGTTATCTGCTAGACTGTAAGCCTACAGTGTCCTACTAAATGAACTCTCATCAGCAATCAATACTTCAACATACAAAATAGCCCAACCGGATAAAAATGTAAATAAACTGTAGGCAATGAATTTTTCTGAATAAAGCAATGTAATCTAACTGGATATCAGCTTTCTATGGGCAAGAAAGCATGGAATATACACATATCTCATTTGTTACCTTTTGAAAACAATTTTTGCAAATAGAGAAGAAAACAAAATTTGCGATAGGGCTAGCAAACTTCTGATTCAAAGAATAACATTGAAACAGCAGCCGCCTGTTACACCTTTCCCAGTCATTAGAGAGAAGGAAGAGTACACTGTTCATTAATGCACTCAAATAATAATACTGTGATTACAGAGTGTCCCACATTCCATTTCAGCGAGGCATCCAAGCACTCTGTTGGATCCCAGCAAAGCCTCATCTGATCCAGCAACCTTTTCTCCACAGTGGTCAACCACCCAGAGATGTTTACGTAAGGTCTACAGCGCCCTCCTGCTGCTGTTTTCTTGCAACATGTTAGTACAACAAAGTTCCTCTGATCTTGATCTAATCATCATGAGTAACTAGTATTTTTTTTTTTCATTTCAAGTTATAAAATGCTTAGTGCCTACCTTTAAAAATGTACCAGCCCTCCGATAATTTCAATTCACACATAAAAAACAAACAAACCTGTTTCTAGTTTTGGAACAACCTTTGAAATGCAGTGAAAAAAGCTGTGCACACTCTTTTAAATGTCATTCCATTACAGATTTGCATAGCTAAAGAATATTACATTTGACCTCAAGTATCACATCTATGGTTTTCTCTGCACTGCTAACTTAATGCCACTTTCCTAACTAAACGACCTCTACATGAGTTTCATATTACCTCCTGTATGGAATAACATCATCTGATATAATTTCTATGTTCCCAAAAGTGCATGGAAAGCATGCAGTTTGGTAACATTCTCAGGGAGTTCTACTGTTTCTGCCCCATTCCTGAAGCAAAAAAATTTTTTTTGTGTTTTAGCACTGAAGCGGCAAAACCAATGCAAACTCCCAATTCATTGTAATTTGCTGATGGTGTTTTTAAAATTTTGGTTACTGACTGGGATAAAGCAGACTGCCTAAAGATTCACCCATAATAGTCAAGTATTTAAGATGTATAAATAAACTGACCCATGATCTACCATTCAGACCAATGCTGCAATATAGGTTGTTATACTGTCTCTAGTACAAGCTAAATAATATCCTATTTAGATATAAACAGTTTAAGGAATGGGTCAGATTAAACAACATACCATAAGACTGGTATTAAATTTATAAAATCTCTGGACGGTTCTGTCACTGAAACTGTTACACAAATTTTTCTTCACAAAGTTTGGATGGTTTAGGATATCATTTGCCACAAGAGGTTCCTACAAATAAAAAATAGGAGACTGTTAACTGTTTTATAATTTTATAAATATCAGCAGTATATTTCTCTTGTTAAAATTGTCAGTTATATCTGTAAATGAATGGAACTTGAGTTACAATGGAAATTGGGACAGGAATCTCCACCACTAAGCAATGAGATTGTAAAGCGCAATATCACATGATTGCATCACATAGCAACAGCAATATTGGCAGTTCTGGTTGCCATCGTAACCCCAGTACCACCTGGGGTTTTTGCAGGCAAGCAGGTCAATGGATGCATGGAGGGGCAGGGGACATCATGAGCAACTGCTTTGGAGTGTCACTTGATGCTGTGGGGGAACAGGATATGAAGTAGGTAGGTACAATGGGCAGACAAAAAATAGTGTGACTGGGAGTGACTTCTAACTTCCAACTGGCTTCCCCATTCACTTTGTTTGTGGGAAGCAAGCAAGGGTCATGAAGAACTTCGAGTGAATATTACATGCGACGAAGGAATGAATGGTGAAGATAATGGAACTTGCTGAGATGGCCAAAGATAGTTTTGATCAGAGAAAAGACACTAAGTTTACTGCTGGCTGGAAATCCTTCATAGACCTTTTGCATAATGCAGAAAGAAATGCACGCATGTGGCTTTGATAATAAGAAAAAAAATAGATAGCAAAAATTTGAAAGCTATGGTGTAACCATAAGGCAAGAGGTAAATTTATACTTAAAAAAAAATTAGAAGCTATTTTTTTATAGATTTTTTCTTATTTTTTTTTCTTTTTTCTTCAAATATTAGTTTTTGTTAATTTTTGCTTGTCTTTATTAAAATCTTAATAATTTTTTTTAAACAGTGATCATGATCACATGTGATGTCATAACTGCAAGCTGGACACCAAGCACCCAGATCACAATCATAACTGTGAGGATGCTGCAACAGATGCAACTTTGCAGAGTTGGTCGCAAGTCCCCCTCCTTTAGTACTGTTGTAATTTTGAACAGCTGCTGAACATGTGGTTATGACTCAAGGACTACTTATTTATGAAAACACCATGATGCAGGCAAACCTTATGTGTAATATGTTGCTGTTCTACTGGAGCATGACCTTTAGGATCAATAAGAGTTGGATGTGCCACAAGATATCCTCTATCTTCCATAATAAAGCACCTATTAAAAAGCAAACAGTAAATGAAATCATAGCTCAGAATGCATGAATTTTTAGGTAGCTGGGTGTATAGTTTGGCAATGCAAAAAGGACACATGTGTGTTAGTTTATCTAGCTATTCCATTTAGATGCCACCCAATTCCAATCAATTCTTTTAAGATTCACCACAATAGAACAACACAGAAACAACAAAATATAAAAACATAACCAAAGAAGGTAATTAGGGATGGCAGGAATACATGAAAGCTTGCAAGTTCTAAACTTCTGAAGCTTAGGGCCTCTTTTTCAACTGTTCCTAATTTAGAAAAAAAATATTTTGTTCTTAACTGAAACAATAGGGAATATTTCAGCAAGAGAACTTTGTTGATACATATGAACCCTAAAATTGATTTCTAATGTCTTTTTTTAAAGACAGTTTCTAAAATGCAGTGTGCTGCCAAACTATAGTTGGCTTTCCTTTTTTTGACAGCTGTTGGAGCCAAGGTCAGTTTCAATATGGAAAAAGTAGACTCTACACTTACATCATTTGGAATAAAGTTCTTCCAGTTCTACAGTTATATAGAAACATTATTTGAGTGAGGGGATTGTTATTGTTCACTGGCTATATTAAACTTAATTTTTGCTGGATTCAGTGTTATTTTGTATTTTAATACTTTCCTGTAGTGTAACAATCAAAATATGTTGGGGTCTTGTTCCACTGGAATATACAACACTTTAAATATTTCAAATTTTATTCCAAGAGAAGGTTCAGAATGGAGTTGCTTTTCACTAAGGTTGAAACAAAATAATCCCTAAAGCAAATGCATGTAAATTACAGAATTTGGTGCCCAAGCAGTGAAAGAATTTTCCAATATGAGTTCCTAAGATTAATCCTCCAAAGAGAACTAAAGATACCATAAAGTCATATCAACCAAATTTCATTTATCCCAAGTAGCCTAGAAAGATATTAGATTCAGTGGTGGCAAAAGTAGATGAGAGATACATAGTCAAATCAACCCATTTTTTTGTCCAATCATTAGTGAAGATTGTATCAATAAATTGATCCAAACAGTTTTGGTCCCATAGCTACATCGAAAACCATATTGAAATATTCTATTTTATCCAAAAATGCCAGCCATTAGATGAGTTATTCTAAAATGTGTAATTTTTTTCATTATCTTTCACTAATGATGGAAGACAAGAGCATAGTCTTCTTTCTTTTTAATCAATCACCTGGCAATCATAAAGTCATGCAATTGTGGAAAAGATAAGAAAAAGATCTTTGGATCTATTTTATGTTCCATAATTTCATCAATAAACTTGCAAGCTTACACACTTACCACAGAAAGAAATGGTTAATATTTTTGAGTAGAGCTGCACTGCGTAAGCTTAATTTTATTAGAAAAATACTGAGTTGTTTTACAGAACTTAGTGGGGTTAAAGGAGAAAGAGGAACAGTTCAGTTTGCCTCCCAATCTGTTCCAATCTCTAATCTTATTTTGCAAAAAACAAAAGTCCATGATCAAGAGCACAATCTCGAAGTGCTATGCTTGGAAAGATGGCAACTAACCAGTGGGTTGCCCCTTCCTACAATATAGGGTGCTTCTGGAGCTATATACCATACTACATGGTCTTTCATTCTAGTTTTCCTTGCTAGATACTTGCATTCTCTATTCCTTTTTTACTATTTCTCTTGTCTTCAGCCACTATTTCTTCTCATTGCTCAATGTATTTCCTTTTCCTCTAGCTCATTCTGAAGCTTAAGAATCAGATAATAGTGTGGCAAAAGAAGGGAAAAATATACCTATGGACAATAGGCTGGAACAGAAGGACCACTGGCAAGAGTTAATGCTGATCATTTAATGCACTGATGCAGGAAGAAATCTGCATCAGTTCTTGGTTGAACTGAAAACCAAGTACTTCTTCAGATCTGAATACAGGTCATCTCAGCTTCTGTTTTTGCCCATCGATGCATGTCATTTTTCAGTACAGGTAGCCCTCAACTTATGATCACAATTGAGCCCAAAATGTATGTTGCTAAAGGCTAGGTCACACTGGCTGATGGATGCAAAACGGATGCAAAAAGGACACAGCAGACGAGCAAAATTTCAGGGGTGGCTCCATCCGTTGTTATCCGCTCTCAAAAGTGGCAAAA
>BHFT01017765.1:0-22510 GCA_004320025.1 Laticauda laticaudata | reverse complement strand
CCCCCCCCCCCCCCAATTGGATTTATAACAAAAGAAATGAAAATTTTGAGTTTCTTCCATTTGGTTGCATTGCAGTATGAAAGGGAAGGAAAGAGTGTACACAAGACCAAGAGCTGTAGGTGGTTTATTCATTCCGGCAAATAATAGTTTATCATCACTTTGAAAGGGCCTTAAATAGTGACAGTGTGGGAAGACCAAAAAAAAAGGAAGAGAAGGAACTAATCTGAGAAATAAAGAAATATATATGAGAAAAACTAAGTAAACAACACTTTCATTCAGTTGTTGATAAAGCTATGTTTTAATGTGATTTTTTTGGTGTAAATGCTATTTAGCACAGCAAGTCTTACTGAGTATGCCTGAAATATGAGAGTTTGAATGAAAGATCAATTCTTCATTTTAGCTTGGGAAGGAAGCCTTCCAACAGTTGGAGTGACAGCTGAATTTTCAAGCTTTGTCAGTATTTCCAGGAGATAAACTTTGAAATAGACCTACAAATGTTCTCTTACCAAAAGGTCACATAAATGGCATTTGTTGCTTCAAGGTTATTCTTTTTCTGAACTATTATAAAAGTTGTATAAAATGCACTTTCAATATTTATATATCAATAGGATTTAGATATTTATTACTGCAATTCTTAATGTATGACTGATCTAATGAGCATAGATTAGAATAGTTTAACTATCTTATGAATCAATCTTATATAATCAATCTTATATAAAAGCCGTGCTTTAGATCCACAATTACTTTCACCTACCAGTATATACAAGATCTGATATGAATGTTTTCTTCTTGCATAAGCAGAAAGGACAATAACATGCAGAACTGCTTTATTTTCCCCTCAATCAGTCAAGTTGAGGAAACATAATATACATTGAAGTCTTCAAGTGTCAGAGAGAGAGTGGGGAGGGAGAGGGAGGGGGAGAGGGAGAGGGAGGGAGGGAGGGAGAGAGAGAAAGAGAAAGAGAAAGAGAGAGAGAGAGACTCAGAGAACCAAAGTTCAAGCAGAATAATATGAAAAGCACCCAAATAATTTTCAGTTCCCTTTAGTCAATAGAATATGTAGTAGCTGCCACTGCACTGATTCTTTAAGATGTATTGTTTTAAGGCTAGGTAACATCGCCCGACAGATGCAAAACGTATGTAAAAGGACACAGCGGATGGCAAAAAATCCGGGGGTGGCTCCATCTTATCCGCTCTCAAAAGGGGCAAAAATTTGCATAAACAGAACGGAAAAGGACGGACGGGGGGAGGACGTAGCACGGATGTAAAATGGATGCTCAACGGAAGCCTAGCGGATGAAAGCGGATGGAAGCGGATGGCACGTCCTCAGGGCTTCCAGGGGAGCATAGCAAAGCGGACGCGTAGCGGAAAGAGCGGATGTGTAGCGGATGAAGCAGATGCTTAGTGGATGCAGAGCAGATGCAAAGCGGATGCAGAGCGGATGACGTGGATGCGTAGCGGATGCGTAGTGGATGCGTAGTGGATGCGTAGTGGATGCAGAGCGGATGCAGAGTGGATGCGTAGCGTTCACTGCGCATGCAGGGAGGATGCATTGCATCAGCCCCATGGATATAAAAGGAGGCAGCTCGCACGAGGCCAGCATTCGGAAGAAAGACCTGCTGCCAGAGACATCTTCATCAGAGACCATGGGGAAGAAGAGGAAGCCTGTGCCATCTTCTGCCAGCCGCTTTCCTGCTCAGCCCTGGCAAAGAGGGATAGATCCACCACCCACCCCCTGATGCTGACTCTGCTGCTGCTGCTGCTGCTTCTAAGCTGGTGCTGCTGCTGCTGCTTCTCCTGCTGCTGGTGCTGGTGCTGTTTTCTCCTGCTGCTTTCTCCTGCGCTTGCTCTGGTGGACGAGCCCCAAAGCCCTGAAAGCCCTGATGATGAAAGCCCTGCTGCTGAAGGCCCTGCCAGAGGGGGGAAGAGGCAAGGCAAAGGAGAAGGGAGAGGGAAGCAGTACTCACAAGCAGGAGGCATGAGGAGGAGGTGCTGGAGAGTGGCTGAGGGAGAATGACTACATATGGAGGAAGGGCCACAGGCTCTATCGAGACATCAAGCGGAAGGCAGGCGGCTTGGAGACAGAAGGCACAGAGCCTGGGCTACACTGCTGATGTCCTTCTCGGTGGTGGAAGCATATGCACACCTGGTACGAGAAGCCTGCACCTGAAGAAGTCTGGCCAGGCCTCGGTCAAGCTCACACCAACACAGGGAGAGCTATGTCATGGCAAGTGCAGCTTCTCTGGAGGGTGAGGTCCACAACCGAGGGCAGACCCTCTATCTACCCACTCTCAGGCGCCCCACAGACAGCAAGTCCTCTTCTGGCCAGGAGACAGTGACCGTGTCTTGGCCAGGTGTCCACAGAGCACCCCGCAACAGAGACCCCCCCCAACAGCTGCACACCCTAGTCAGAGGACGTGGAGGATTCTCTCACACACAATAGGAGCAAGAAGTAGCAGCGACCACACGGGACCAACCACCCCACCCCCAGCTCGCCCTCCACAGAAAGCAGGCAGAGAGGCAGACCGGAGGAACAGAGCCACACTGTCCTGCTGGAGGATCAAGGGACATGATCAAGACCAGCAACAGAATCTCCTCTCTCAGCTGGTACACTTCGAGATTCCATCCTCAAACTGCAAGCCCTTCCTCACCTACGTGACCCAGAACCTCACAGGACATGCCAGGGCCCAGTACCAGGTCATGAAGGACAGGATCACGGGCTCGCTGCACCAACCTCCAGCTGACCCTGCTCCACCCACTCCAGGTCTGCTCTCCCACCCCAGGGCTATGTCAAACAGCCCTTCCAAGGCTTTCCACCAGCCCCTCACCTACCAAGGCTATGGATACCAGGAGTTCCAGCAGCACAGGCAGCCCTTCCCAGTCCAGGCACAAGTTACTTGCACGCCACAGGTGCCCCCAATGCCACCGATACCACCGATGCAAAGGGCTTCTCCTGGATCAACCAGGGACTTTGCGATATCCCTGGGATCTACAGGACACGCCCTTCACTATCGCCATCTCTTCGGGATGGTTTAGGTCCACTTGGACTGTTCAGGGGCAAAGATATCAGCTGCAATCTCAGACTTCCAAGATTGCATGCAGTATCATCACGACGCCAGCTCCTTCCCCTCCGAGACAAATGCTGCTTAAAGAACTGTGATTTCCAAAGCACCAAATCTTCACCTAGATTTGGCATACAGGGAGCTGTAGGCTTTCGCTGTTTTTCGCTGTTGGTGAGAATGATTGCATCATATGCTCTGCTTCCTTTGCACAGGCAAGCAACATCACAGTGCAAATCTCTAAATGATAGGAATTTCCTCCTGATGGCAAATACTGCTTTCATAAGACTGGCGTGTTTGACAACATTCAGATGGTAGGCATCCCTGCTCTGGTGGCTGCTTTGCTCTACATATCAACTACCAAAGCTAGTAGCAAAAGGGATCTGACTATTGACTCCTCCCTCTACAAATCTGGAAGATCCTTTGAAAATACAAGCAACAGTGCCATGAAAAGAGAACTTTCCAATTAAATTGGCTGCAACATCCCAGAATATTCAGTTTTACTTGGGAGAGCAACTACTGAACAAGATGGTTCCAAATACAGATCTGCTGTCCTCCAAAATCAGAACTATTGAAAATGTTTTCATGTTCCTGCATATGGAAAACAAAACAGCAAATAGTTATTTATATTATCAGTAGAAATAGTAGTGGTTTTGTTTTACTGACTTAAAGAAATTCTGCTGGGATTCTTTCCTTATTTTCCAATTTATGTGTTTGATTAAAAGTGGGTGGGTGGCATCATTGGCTGACTCTATGGACAGACACACATGCACACATATGTTTCATATGACCAACCCAAAGCCTGTTGCTTTGTTTAGTAGATTATTTGTGACAGAGATGTTTGTTTCAAAAGTAGGAGCAGCAATAACAAACAAACCTTTATAGCATAAAGGCTTCCTTCTAACAAGAAGTAAAATAAAATTCAACCTGCCAGTTTTTGTTAAATAAAAGCTCTGACTCTGACAATTATAACTAAAGGTGGTAGATTTAAAGGGAAAGAAAAAGGATCAGATGAATATATATTTAAAAAATCTCCCAGCAGTAAGCAGTAATAGATGGTGGAATAATTTCCCTGCGGAAATAGGGAAAGATATATGTACTCCAAAATCCACTGCACAGTACAGAATACTTTGTTCTATAATCCCAGTCTGGGAGAAGAATATAGAAATGAGAGTTTTGCCTTAGGCAGCCTAATCTGATATTTGTATATAGGTTGAAACAGTAGAATTGATCTCCTATATTGGACAAATAGCTCTTCCCTCTTGAGTTCCAGTGATCCTTAAAATTCAAAAAAAAAAAAAAATTCTTAGACCATATTGTCATGGTGTCATATTATACCAGTGCCAGAGTGGAAAGATTGTCTGATATTTCAAAGACTGATCTCTCAAAACCTTTTCTATAACCAAGATTAATGCTGCATCAAACTGCCCAAAGTATTTTGATTGGATGCAAATTCTGGGAATTACATAATTTCAATCTCACACACACACTAGATTGGTGGAGGTTCTGGTATCAATAAAAATCAAACTGAATTAGTGCAACACAATTAACTCTGTCTTATCAAATCTAATGATAGTTAATCATATTGTTTTGTTTTTGGATCCCACAGCTGAAAGTTAATTACTTGATCAAAGTCCACCCTTTTGGGCAGTACAGATCCTATCCTGTTTCTTCCAGAACAGGAATGGGAAGATTCAGTGTCCCAACACCCTCATATCCATCAGTTAGGCAGCAGTGAATATGGCTGAGGCATTGTAGCTAAGGATTGGAAGGTCTACTCTATCTTGGCAATAATTTTTATTATTTTCTGCTGCTCTGCCCTTCTATCTCATGGCCTGAGTGGACAGAATGGTGAAGCTTGGCCGTTGCGTATAGTTGATTGGGGTTTTATGTTTGCACAATATAAATTATTATGGGAGAGTGTTGACTCATTATTGCCCTAATATAGTTCTGGGGAAAACACTCTTTCCCAGAACTGACTAAATTAATGGGTACATTCCATAAGACATGCACTAAATTTCCAAAACATAACAGTCAGTAGGAAAACAACTCTTCTATAATAGATTACTAACTACAAACAGGAATTGTGCAACTCCACAATATGCAAAATTTTGCAACTTTCAATGTTAGATAGGCAAGAAATCATTGATTTCACATGCATAATTTACACTTGGCTGTAGTAATTCCACCAGATCTGGAGGCTTTGAAAAGTTAATGAGGACATTTGAGGCAAGCTACATAGGCATATCTGCACTTCCAAGCCAAGTTGCTGACTACATTCTCTTTCTTCCTTCTGCCAGCAAATTTGTATCTCTAAATTAGTTAATACACAAGAGAATAAGCTACTGATAAAACAAGTACTGATTGTAATTTTGTGTAATGCTCAGGTACAATTAAAAACAAGCTTTCTTTCCTTCTGACTCTAACACTGTCAAAAGTATTCAGTACAGTAACTATAACTCTTAAGCAACAGATACAGTCCCCTGAAAAAACTATAGTCAGAAACTGCAAAGAATAACTAGCTACAGTTTAGTTATGCAAAGAAGGGAGGGATTTGCCATTATTTATATGCTTATATAGTGCATAAGCAGAAGCATGGAATCTGCTAAACTGAACTACGTCGCTCACTGTTCAGAACGACTGGAACTTCTTGAGCTGTATTATGGGAATTTGATGCTAGTTAGTTGTTACTCCTGCAGCTTACTGTGGTAGACTGCAGCTGCTTCAAAATGCAAATAATTCTAGAAGGTACTTTTTGGATTATATATTCAAATATCCTATTTCTGAAACTGGATATATATGACTCTGGTCTTCTCCCACTTACACTGGCTTCATATCCAGCTGGAGCAAAAAATGGCCTTTTCAATACTGCTGATATTATCTAGTTTGGGTGACAAAATTTCTGCCAGAAAACAACCAAGCTCAGAGAGCACCAATGAGGTACTCAAATGAGGCCCCCTCATTTCAACTCTGAGCTATAGATAATCTCCTTTACTAGGACTACTTTCTCACTTTTCAATGTAGAGCTTTTTCTGTGTCCACCAACTATACAGAAGTTGTTTGCCAAAGGACATCTATCCAGGTGGCTATCCTTGTTTGTAAGCAGTAACAGTATTAGGTGAAGAGCCAAAAATTACAGGAATCCTAAGTGCCTTTCTCCCTCATTTGCCCAGTCTAACCTATAATCTTGACATTTTCTTCATTCACCCAAGTATTAACCAGACCCAAATCTACTTAGCTTTCATACTTAATCCAGCTCAACTATATGTTTCTTAATTTGACTTAATATCACAACCTAGTTTTCTGGAGTTATATAATTTGCTGAACTAACCAATCATACTACATCAGAGGTGTCAAACTTGCATCATCATAGCATTATCACATGACATATCATGACTTTTTCCCCCTTCACTAAACCAGGATTAGGTGTGGCCAGCATGTAATGCATCCGGGCCACAGGCCATGGGTTTGACAGTCCTGTACTACACTACAGGACTGTCAAACTCATGGCCATACATAATAGACTTTTACAGCAAGTTATGTGGTTCAGTATGTCCTTCAATTAGAGTCCTATGAAAAAAAATCAAATATCCAATGGTAAGAAGCAAGGGATGACAAGGAACATCTGCCCAGAGGGCTCTATTGCTTATGGGCAGTAACAGAGTTAGGTGAAAAAAAGTACATTCCCCTTTTCTAAGTCCAACCTTTAAATACATGAATTACAAATCAATGGCTTAACTTGGGAGGAAGTAATTCAGCTTATTTTTTATTCACATTTTTACAAAATCCTTGAGAATAGTGTAATTCATTTGTTTAACATCATTTCTAGACCACCAGTCTTAAAGTCTCATAATTACCTTTGATTAGAGAAAGAGTAAAATGAGCAGGTGGGATGCAGCTTTTGCTCAGAGGCAAATGGGATCCTGTTTCTGTTATTGCTTTTCAGCTTAATAACAAACCCAAGCAATCTTCTGCCAATAGAACAACAGTGTGGGAGAGAGGAAGACAGAATTTTTGTATTTTGTTTATTTGAAGAAGGGATAAGATTCACAGTATAATCAAGGAAAAGGCATTGTGAAGATCCAGAGGGATCAAGATTCAGTCTATATTTCCAGTCCATCCTTGATATACTTTCTTTTATGATCTTCTGGAAAATAAAAAGCCTTGAAGCATTGGTAACCAGAGCAGTGAATCTTATATCAAAGCCTCCAAAACATCTCTAAAACCTGAAAATCTATCACACGGTATCCGGACACACAGTGGATCTGAAGTAATCTTCAGTCAAACTCATCTGCTGATAACCAGCCACATGGACATGATCATTTCCTTGATATCGTACTATATTTGGACATATAGACATACTGTATTTGGGCTGCAAAACAAAACTGCCATATGGCAACAAACCAAATTTCCCAAATTACTAATGACATCTAATATACATCTAGATTTTTGCAGATCACTGATAGCAATGTTGGTGTCATGCCCCTGTCGGAATCTGACTTGGAGGGGAAGCTGAACAGCTGACAGGGAGTGGGAATGTGGCTCCATTGGTTGTGGAAGAAACTGGGGAAGAGCAAAGTCTGGCTGGGCAGAGCAGGGAAGAGGTAGAATAAGGGAGAGGAAATTCAGATTAAGATCCAGGTCCACTCCCTCTTTATCCTAGGGCATGCAGGGAGGAATGGAGAAGGGAGCAACATGAGTTGCGTGGCTTACAGGAGAGAATAGAATACAAAACTTCATTGGCCAAGTTTGATTGGACTCACAAGGAATTTGTCTTGGTGTAAATACTTTCAGTATACATATAGGAAAAGATACATTTGTTAAGAGTTGAGAATCATAAAATATGACACTTAATGATAGTCACAGAGTACAATAAGCAATCAAATCATACTAGGAAACAGTTACAAGTGGGAGGTGATTACAAATCCTTACAAATCGTAAGGATACAAGCAACAAAATTCCAGTCAAACAGTCACAAGTGGGAGGGGATGGGTGATAAGGAGTGATGGGAAGATTGATAGTAATCATAGTGCAGATTTTGTAAACAGTTGGACAGTGTTGAGGGAATTATTTGTTTAGCAGAATGATGGCATATGGGAAAAAACTGTTCTTGTGTTTAGTTGCTCTGTGTTCAGTGCTCTATAGCGTTGTTTTTGAGGAAAGGAGTTGAAACAGTTTATGTCTGGCATGTGAAGGTCTGTAAATATTTTCAGAGCCCTCTTTTTGACTCGTGCAGTATACAGGTCCTCAATTGAAGGCAGGTTGGTAATAATTGTTTTTCCTTCATTAGCTGCAGCTGGAAACACAAAAAAAGCTGCGCACAGCAATCTGTTGGGAGCAAACATGAATTTATCTTGTATCATCGTGGCTTATCTGTGGTCCTGATGTCTTCCCAACTGTGTGAATTTTATCATGCTTGCAAGTCTGAAATTTCTTCTCCTGCCCTATCAAGTTAATTATTTCAGCTTGGTTTGTTTTGATTTTTTAGTTACAGTTTATATGTACCTTGTTTTGTACTGAATTTTCTACAGTTAAAGGCTGCTCCTGGGAGAGTTTTTCTCCAGCCAAAAGTAACCTGGACATTGGGGGCAAAGTTGGAGATAATAAAGGGAATCTTCTTGCTTATTTGACTGTATTGCCTTTATGCCATGCCCCAGGTCATCACAGTTGGAAGTAGCTTCTCATTGCTATCCATGATTTTTTTGAGTTTGCTTGCCTACTCTGAGCTCTGGGATTTCCTGAAAAACTGCACCCAAAACTGTAAAGTTAAATGCAGTACAAATAAACTTGCTTTGAAATCTTCCATTGGTGTTACCTGCTCATAAACTTTATTGAACTGGATGGGAATTGCTTTTGGGATCTAGGATTGACTGCTGCTCTCTGCTGAGGTCAAATTTCTGTGAAATGTGTGGACTGCTTCAATGGACATCAGAAACATCCTTTCCTCAATTCACTTTCATCCAGAAACTGATGCCAAGTTTCTCTTTTTCTGCTCTCAGTCATTTCTCCAAAGCTCTGAAATTAATTTTGACATCTTAACCTTCATCTCAGTTATGAATGGCTTTCTAAAACATAGATATTTATAAAAAAAGTGTTCCGTCCGGAAAGAAGCATATGAGACCGGGTTCCAAACAACAACTATTTTATCTAAACTCGCAAGGCAAAAAGATACGGAACATAGCCCAAGCCACGGCAGCCCTTTATATAGCAGCTTGCCTGCGGCTTGTGGCCAATGACATTCATTTAACTGTTCCCGCTGTTTGACGGCTTCCCGGATTGGTTCTTAATCAACCAATCCGTAAGTGGCCTTTTCAGCCAATCAGAATGAGAGACTTGGAACCTACCAAGTTCCATACAGAACACCCCTCCCTCTTTAGTTTAGTCCAACTTGGGTGACGTAGACATGCAGGTAGGTGGGGCTTTTTCTAGTCCTAGTTGACCTGCGCAGCTCAGTCTCAGTGTGGTCTTCTAGCGGTTCGAACGAAATCGCTGCTTCTCTCGTCCTTCTCCATGGAACCTCCTGGAAGGGTGAGTCAGCCTTGCCACTCCCGCCTGAGTTTCTCGGGCCGGTTGAGAGATGGCCCGCCGCTCCCTCCTGGCTTTGAACCGGGTTTGATTGAGCGGCCTGGCTGCCCTTCCTTCAAGGAAGGCCCTGGCTTCGTTGCTCTCCTGCCCCGTGGACTTCTTTCTTGGGGTTTCATACCTGAACCGTGAGCATGGTCTTTTTGTTTTTTGGTTATTGATTGTCTTAATTTTGCATAGTTTTGTTGTCTTCCTTATGGAAGGTTCATGCTCTTCCTTTTTTTATTTACTTTGTACATTTCCCCCCCCCTTGGCTGGATTTATAGTTGGTTATTTAATTTTTGGATTCTGTGGTGTTTTTTAATTTGATGTTGTGGGAACAAAGCTGGTCTAATGTGGTCGCTACCATTCCCATACCAGCATCTAAAGTAGTCGGTAGGACCGGGCCGCTGTGATTTCGGTGAGTGGTGGCTGGAAGCCACAATGATGCCCCCGGTTGAGGTTTTTGGCGCGAGTGAGGGCCAGGTCCGCTGAAATTCTTCAAAGCGCATGAGTGGACGTGTATCTTGCTGGAGAATCAGGGGGATTTTGTCCCAGGTGTAAGTGGGGGTGCAATCATGTCCATTGGTGGTGTAACAGTCATAGGTTCCTACCATTAGAAGTTCTTGCACTTGGGACTTTTATTTTGAGGTGCTTGCTGCTGCTCAGAGTAATATGTCTGCGAAGGGCTAGTAGGTCCAGCTTAGGATTTGTCTTGCATGTCCCTCCTTGGACATTTCCAATGTTTAGGTCACCTCTTTAGTGTACCGAACCATGCATTCAGCAAAATGCCGTTGGCAGCCAGATGGGCCGGACAGTTAAGGCATGTCGGCATAACAGCCAGAATACTGTTCGAAGATTGCAAAGCCCTGTAATTGGGGCCCATTATCTGAATACCAAGTACACTCAAGCTAGCCCATGGTGTCGCAAATAGTTTGTCTAGCTGTTCCTGACAGCTTTGGTGGTTGTGGAAAGCATGAAGGATGAGACGTTCGTAAGCATTCGAGTACTGCATCAACCACTATCAAAAAAGTGTTTTCCCTTCAATTGGCCCACGAAAGTCAAAATATGTCTCTAGATACATAGAGACACCCAGGGGAGTTTTCCAAGTCTCTTAATATTTGGTGCTGTGGGAGGAGAGGGAAGTAGAGCCCTCGATTTTGAACAGTCATGGCATGTGCAGACCCCAGCATTCAATGTCTTTGTACAGACCTGGCCACCAGACCACTAACTCCCTGCGCAGGGCTTTCACATTTTGAATGTGCTTGGGTGTCCCTCATTGTTGCAGACATGACCCAGAAACTTCTTCCTGGAGACGCTCGGAATCACCACCCCTGTCACTCCGGCATAACTACTATGCACCCGCCTTCTTTCTATGACAGTGTCAGTGGTCTGTCTGGTAAGCGGATGGTTAAAAAGCCGAATGGACAGTTCATTGTTTCTCCTAATCAGCCAAGTTCCTTTTTACCTACCCCACAGTCAATATGGTGCGCTGTCAACGAGGTGTACTCTTGGTTGTGGCTCGTCTGGCGACACGCTGCGCTTCAGCTGCAGTCAGCAGGTAGTGCTCTGTGGCAGGTGCTCAATCTGAAAATAATGGAGGTGGTTGAGCAGGGTCGTCTTCTGTGACAGGGTTGGGCAGGCGGGGAGTAACGGGACTCAGGGCATCGTGCGTGTGTGATGAGTCTTTGCCTAGGTCACAATAATACAGCATGTAGAGTAGGTTCAGCTGAGGCAATTTCACGAAAGACACTGGTATTCACTAGGTGACAGAATATTTGGGTTGGCTTAGTTTGCCCGTGCCAGGTATTCCAAGAAGGGGCTTGAGTGATCGGTTATTATTATGAAAAAAGTAATTCTAACGTGAAGGTACTCATGGGAATCTTTTGTGACTTCCGGCAGAATGGCTTCTCTATCAGAGATTAACTGTAAGGTTCGTATTAAGCCGTCGATCTTGGAGGAGCAATCTTGGAGTATTAGAGGCGACCTCGTATATGGTCTGGCCTACTCTGGTGTCTGAAGCTGGTGGCTCAGGATGGCGCCAACACCCGAAAGAAGGCAAGGCATCAGACATCACAGTGACGCGGACAAGGTGAGGGGTTGATTTGCTATATGGTGGAAATGTAGAATAGGTGTTGCTGAGATGCGTAATTAGGGGCTCCCTTGATGATCCTTGGGACTAGGCTTTATGTCACCAGTGTAGCCCCAATGTCCAAGTTAGTTGTTTTTATCTAGCAGTCGAATGAGGGGGTTCTGCTATATGTTTAGCCATTATGGGGCAACGGATACACGTTGTATAAAAATTTAATGAGGCCGTAGAGAACACTTGATAGGCAACATTTTGTTCCTGGGCCTGGGAAGCATGCTTTCGTATAGCCTTGCGACTTATTTTGTGTCACCGGTGTGGAGTGCAATGCACCTTGTGATGTCGAATTAATACGCCCAAAGATTCGACCAGTCGGGTGTAGCTTGGTAATCACACTTTCACCACGCTTTTTTACTGTGAGAGGACCGTGATTTCCTTAATCTTGTTAAACTTCTCTTAAATGCTAGGTCTCAAACAGACCTGGTTGGGCAGGTTTTTTGCTGGAGACCAGATACAGGCTTTCATTGAAGAGAAGTAAGGGTATTACAACCTTTGATTACCGTTAGCCAGGCATTCCCCTAAGGGGTGCTTTTGAGTAACACGCCTGGGGAGCAGCACTAAACACTGAATTGGTGAGGTAGGATTATCACATGAATGTCCCTGCCGAAATGGTGTTACAGAGATCTGTGCCTCATCCGGTGAATGGGATCAAGACAGGGTGTAGGTTTGTTGAAATCAGGCCTGTCTGGAGGTCGAGCGCTTCGCACAAGAAAATTTCCTCCCCCTAGCGAGTGGCAGAAAATGTTGCACACGTGAAAGCCATGATTAGCGGCTACTTGAGTGGTAAATGCGCTGGGAAGTAGTTTTTGTCTGGAGAGCGTGGCATGGTTTCAGGGTTGGCTTGATTATGAGTCTCGATTGCTAGGTCGGTGCAACTTGACCAACACACTGGCTTCACCAGTGTGAACACGATGAGGTGGTTTTATCCCGCACGCGCTGGCATGGAATCGACTTTGGGGCTTCTTAAAACTCCTATGAGACATATTAATGTTAGTGATCCAAAATTGCTCGTTGAGCACTTCTTATTGGTTTTAACGCTAACTTAGGGAGACGCATCTTTATGGTTCCTTTAATATGGATGGGTGGTGTGCTATTTTCGGTTGTCTAGGATATGAAATTGGGGTGCCCCTTGTAACAATGCCTAGAGAACTGTCCCGTCAAAATTCATGCTTAGAATTCTTCGGAGCAGGGTCTTTCTCCCAGTCTGGAATTGTAGCTGATGCCGGAGTGTGTTTTAGACATCTCCAGTACATTCCCTATTCCAGGGGCAGCGAACCATTCTACCCTAACGAGGACTAGGGCGTGTCATTTGGTCGATAGCGATGGTCAGAGGCAAGATTTTGGTGGAGTGGTTTTATAAATTTGAGCTAGAAATTCCAAGGCTTACCCACCCTAGATATTCGATTTCCCCTGATCAGATCTTTTTAGCATAATCTCGAGTCTTTGTTTGCTAAGTGTTCTAATTTGTTTAATTGTTTCGGTATCAGTGCCAAGACTGGTATCGATCAGGAATACCATATATAGGATTAGAACGGTGACCCTGAGTCAACTTCCACCATCTTCGCAGGGTCCCCTCCTGCAATACTCACGCCATCTATCGAAACCTTCCGTTAGAGTCTCTTGCCCTGGCAATTTGCCGATGGTGACTATCTGATGTCGTTTTTCCCTGTCACCGGGTTTCTCTTGTTACAGTCTCCATCTACCTGACCAGCTTGTCCTTTCCTTCTCATGTCACTGGAGTGTGTTAGTACTGTGGCGTCTTTGACCTTAGTTAAGACTCTTTTTGGTTGCAGCAGAACTCCTTGTCGATGCCTGTGGCCTCACAATCTTGGATATATCAATCAACCAGTCATTATGGGCGTTGCCAGTGAACCTGGGCATTTCAGGCTTGCGGGTGATTATAATCTCTCTGAACCACCAATGCATTGATATACTCGCCGGCCCGATTTTGTCTTCTCACTTTTTTGCGCCATTGTTTCATACTGAATTGGAGTCATACCTGGATTCAGTGCTTCCGTCATTGCCGGCATCGATATTAACTGGCTGGGATTCGAGTGTCTAGTCAGTGAGTGAGGTTCTGCTGTCTTATGTGGGTTGTTCATTTCATCCTCCGCTACTGCCTTTTTCTCCCTAGGGTTGGTTGGGTGTCACATGAATTGCGTTCATTTGATTTGGCCGCATAGTGGACTGGACTGAACTTAATTTGCTGCTTATGGCGGCGGTTGCCTCTGGCAATTGAGCCTCGGGGGCTACAAGTTAATGTTTGGCCAGTTTCAGGGAAGTTTGCGTTCTGAAGGGTGTGTTCCCTTTCATGGCTGAGGAGGGGCCAAGTTACACATGGAATCGGTTAGCCACGCGGTGCCCTCAAATATGCCTTGCCGTGTGCACATCGAGTCTGCTGGGAGAGAGGGCTCACAGGCCTCCTCCGTTCGTGTCTCAACGGCCGGCCACAGAATGTCTGCCCAATGGATATCATCCCCTCATCTTAAGGGCTGAGAGTCACAGCTCTTTATAGAATTGTACCGCCTTTTTCGATTTATTTGAGACCAACTGGTGTGTAGTTGTGCCTCGAGCATATCTGTTCACCTCACCAGCCGTCTGGAAGGCATCATGCTGTTTGACATCCATTTGGGAGGACGTTTAATCGTTCTTCGCCACCCGGCCCCCAACGTTACCATTTTAAAAGGTGGCCAGTCTTGGCGTTGAGTAAGGCGAAGCAGGTCCCTCCTTCCTTTGGTCTGAATTTCTTCATTTATGCTTTCTAAGAACATAAGAAAAGTCAGATCGATATAAAGATCCCCCATTCCTGCCTCATACAAGGATTGAATGCGTGTGTGGGCGGCGCATTTTGTTACCCTAGCCATAACTCTCTCACCTTGCGTTCAGAATGCCGCGTGCTTTGGTTTTCACCTTCTACAGCACCAATCCCATCGCTCGTCGCCAGTGTTTTCTGTCCGGAAAGAAACGCAGTGAGACCACCGGGTCCAACACTAAAACTATTTGTTATTATAATTCTCAAGGCAAAAGATACGAACATAAGCCCAAGCCAGAGCGGCAGGCCCATTTATAATAGTGGCTTGACACCTGCGGCTTGTGGTGGCCAGATAGAACACTGCATTTAACTGTTTCCGGGTGCTGTTTTGGCGGCTTTCCCGGATTGGTTTCTTAATGGCGCAACCGAAGTCCGTTATATGGGAGGCTTCGGCCAGATCATATAAAGTGAGGGACTGTGGAACTCAAGTGTCCATACGAGAACAGATAGGTAAAAGCAAGCACAGTAGGAAATATTCTCATTTTCTTCTTTTTCTTTTGCAAGACCTTAAAGAATCTGTAAGCAGAGCCGAGTTGTTGGTTGATTTGGTAGTGATAGATTGCTTGCAAGTTTGGAGTAAATGATGCATGAATTTAAATTTGTTGGTACATTGGAGGAGTCAAAAGCGTGGAGAAAGAGATAGATATTACTTTCATAAGACAGCAAAGGACGGATTTTAGCAGAGTCCCCTAATGAGACAGCAGTTTTAAAGATGTTTAGTATTTTTTTTTTGTCTCCTTGACCGAGGTAGCTTGGTTAAGTCTAACGTGATTGTTGAATCTGTTCCCGTGAATGTCTTGCTGGGGTCAGAGAGTAACTTCTGGGAGACCTGGCTGTGTTACATGCTTATAGTGTAATAGAACATGGGTCAGGGTTTATTTTTTCAGATTATGTAATAGCTATATTCCCAAAAACGATTTAATCCAAAATAAACATGATACTTGGATCAATACACAATATATCTTTTACAGAAGGGTGAACGGAATCGTTGCAGGCATTACTAACAACTCCCTTCTAACTATCCTCTGAGATAGTGCAGATAGGCGACTGTCAGAGTAAGTGAGTGTGTAGATGTCGCATAGAAGATATGTGGTGGTAAAGTAATGGCTGCAAGATATGCTCACATAGTGCACTTATTATCGACGTAATTGGCTGTGGCATGGTATAGCCAGGACTGCTGAGTACTAACTGGTTACAGAGATAAGCATGATTGCCTGGGCTTCTCACGAGTAGTAAGTTCGTGGCGAAGTACCGGCGGTCGTAGTCTCTGTCACGATTCGGTGAAAGGTATGGCAGGCTCATGTGGAAGGTCAACCGTGAGGAGGATTGGAGTAATGTGAACTGCTCCGAATAGCTCACGTGAGAGTTGGTCAATGTTTGTCAGGAATTAATGCCTGCAGGTAGACTGTTTACGGCAGCATCTGATGTCTCCCATGAAATCAAGCGTGAGATTTATAGCTGAATATGGTAGCCAGGTGGCTTTAAGTAAGTATGAACATTGAAAATAGAAGACAACATAGCTACGGAATAATATAATATAGAAAGAACTCAGGTGACTGTGTTTGATTTTACAGGGAGGGGAAATCCAGAAGATTCCTTCTTCAGGAAAGGCCCGTAGGGACCTGCTACAAGATGCTGCAGTGAGTAAAACAAGCCGACTGGAACTGCTCGAGAAACGGAGAAGGTGTCAACTTCAATTGTGCACACAGCGCTATCACATAAGACATACCTATGTTGGTAACTTTCCCCCTCTTTGCAACAACATAGTGCAGGCATGGGCCAGCAATGTTGAGTGGTCATTCCAGCCTGTCGAGAGGCTGAAGCGGGGAGTTTGGACTCAGCTCTTACTACTAGAATATCGGATAGGTGGATTGTGGGCTATGATGTTATCTTTGGTAAAGAATGCTAAGTATGTGAGGTATGGATATTGAGCTGAAGAGCTCAAGTAAATATTTGTCAGGAAATGCAGCCTATAGACAAACTGGAATTGGCATATGGTGATGGCCTCTCAAGGAGCTAATAGAGAGAGAGGCTTTTTGGTGGGATCGCATCAAAATGAGCAATATTATGTATGCGCAGCAGAGGGACAAGTAAGACGCGAGATGGAAATGCCAAGAATTAGATGGTCTAGGAATTTCGCAAAGTCATCTGATAACCCTAAGTATTGTGTAGACCACGAGGCGCAGAAACTTCAAGGCTTAGGTAGATTTCTACGAATGAGAGACATTGTTTTGATTGGAGTAGTCATGATCAACGACTTGGCATAAGACCTGTGGTTGAATAGAAACTCGATCGTGCTAGCAAGAGTGTCGCCGTGGGTGTCGAGTGGTATTCACCTAATTTATGGATGGTAGCTAAGTTTTCAGCGCCGATCTATCCTCAAAGCAGTTCTTATATGGTCTCAAGCATGGTGCTGTCACAGTCTTTACTGGTTGTACACATCGATTCCTCCACTCTATCAGCCGATGCTGTTTAGAATGTCCTTTGGGTTCAAGGGAGAAAGTATTGTGTGAGAGGCTTGTTGTTGTGGTTTCTGGCTACAAACACCCAGCTATTCCTATATTTCTCTCCTCCCTAACTTTCCTCATCTCCTATTGTGCGCAACTCTCAAGGCTTAAGAATGGCTTCTAAGTCGGCCAGGTGGTAGGAACTGGACAGAGATGCTATAAGTCATGGTGAACAGAATTACCACCTTGTTGTGTCTGCATAGTGTCGTATGTTCACTGATGATCTCGATCTCCAAAGGCCTGCTGAGTTTGTGTTGCAACAGTCACAAAAGTTCGTTCCAGACTTCAGTCTGAGGAAGAAGTTGGAAAAATCTCTGAAAATGGCAGCTGAAATGCTCGATAGACAACCTAATAATTAACCTTCAGGCAGTTGCTGGAACTGGTCAGTTTGAGTTTGAATGGAGAAGTCAACGTGTAGAAGAAAATCCTGGGTATTGATGAATGTTTCTATGCTGTGAAAAGTTGTGCTATAGGGTGTTGGTGAATCTATTATTGCATGAATAAAAGAAGTGCAAAAGTGTGTCTAGAGATTTTGGAGTTTCAAGGAGGGGATGCACAGTAAGTGTCAAAAAAAGAGGGAAGAAAAAATTACTCAAGAAAGCGATTTCTTTGTTGTATGTCAGATGTCAGTTGTTTAAGGGCAATTAGCGATGAGGACCCTAGGGCTTTTATTTGATCCGGGTCAATATAATAATGCATAGTTGTGTAATTATTATGTAGAGTGAGCTAAATAAGGCAATTCTATTCAGAGGGCTGACATAATGTGTGATCAGTAGTGAAATTCCTTAGGAATATGGAGTTAGCTAAAGCAGAAACTTATAGTATGTTTCCTCATCAATTGGATTGTAATTATTAGGAGTCGCAGTGTCTACATTTGTGATATAGAATGTCATACTACTTCAGATGTAGTGTTGTTGTGGTTTGATGGTGTATGTGTGTTTGTGATGTTCCTGTTAGATAATATTTACTTGGTCCCTTGAAGATCTGTTGTCCTGACGTCTCAAGTCCGTTATTTGACTAGTGGTGATTGTTCCATGTTCTGGATGTTAAAATATTTGAGTGCTGGAGCTTGCTGTCAAACATTACAGTAACATGGGGAATGTTCGCAAAGGTGATGACAGTATTTGGTTTGTCTTGGTGGGGATGCTAAATAATCAGCGTACCATTGAGAACCTCAAGAACTATCTCTTTCTGCTTTAAATGAGATAGTAATAATGAGATTGTTCCAGACAAGTTTGCCAGGTGGATAAAATTGAGAGACGATTATATTGTGTCCATTAGTCGTGCAGACTAACTTAATGAGAGGTGGATATAGTATGGATGCGATAAGCGTGGACTATATGAAATTGGTGATGTGTACTCTTCAGTAGTAGAGAACAAGACAATCAGAAATTTAAAATACTCTGGCATATAGTGCAGATGTTTTTTATAGATAATGGTTATTGAACCGCTGATAATTGCTATGCATTCGTATCGTACTGACGTAAGGTATGTGCCTAGGTAAGGTGCAAAGGATGGACTTCTTGAAGGGAATGAGTTGGCTCATATGCTCATGGGGTAAAGTAACTTGCGCAGATTCTGTGAGGGACTGTGTTGTTCATACTCTGAGACCAAAGATAGGCCAAGAATATAGTTTTTCTGGCTCAAATTTGGGAGTAGAAGTTGTATGAATGGCTTACAGCTGTGGTTTACTGGGGGGGGCTAAATGGATCGAACCGCGCATTAAGATGTCGTATTTGCCGTCTATATAGGGTTTGAGACTTTGGGCGTCTCGATTACGAGTCTTGCTCAAAAATCTGATCATATCTTCACTGGATTTCTGACCTTGCGTGTAAGGAAGTTGATACTCTGTTCTTCGTGATGGCGCTTAGCGAGAATAGATATGGAATCATTTAGTAGGTTCCAAAGAGACTTTAGGAGTTCACAATGAGCGCATCTAATTATAAACTGGATGTTGTAGCTTAAATAGTAAATAATAAGAGGACATTACATACAAGTTATGTTTCGCGTTATGTCATGTGGTTATGTGTGAAGAAGATGGCTAAGAGAGTACATATGCACAGGACTAGAGAATGCAAATGTAGGGTATTGATCATAGCTCTTTATGACTAGATACAGAATTATAGCTTCTCGGGTCAGATTTATTGTGCTATCATCTGATTATATAGACAGTAAATGCAGCTCTGGCAACAGGTTCGGATATTACTAATATGCGAACTATAAATACTGTGCAAGGATTATCCCAAAGATCATATTGATAGTTATGTCTCATCTATACTATTTTTTCATTCACTCAAAATTTTCTATTTCATTGATCAGATAGATCATTATTTTTTTTTCTTTTAAACAACCATATTAATCCCTTCTACTTGAGTGGCAAGAGGTTCAGTGTCAGGTAACTAGATTGGAGCTGAGGACTTACGTGGCTGGGATTTCCCTTCCTGATGCATTAATCATGCGGAGGTTGTTCTTAGCAGAGTAGTGTTTCTGCTTTGTGTGGCGCAATGCAGAGGAGAGAAATGACCAGGCCATTGTAACTAGGCCATTTTGAGTATGAGTGAGTTTTCTCGACTGTCTAGGTGTCTTCACCAATGCCATGGCAGTGCGAATCACCATGGCTGGACGTTCTGAAAGGAGGTGGAATGGTTCTTGCAGAATGCCATCACAGTTTTGCGTGTGTGTATTGTGAGATCGGCGGAGATGGGTGGAGTCTGTTAGGGGTATCAGGGGAAACTGTGAATTTGCGGAGTACTTAAGGATAGTATAGGTGCTGGTATTTTCTTGTTTGGTGGGCACATGTTTGTCAGTATGCATCATATAGAGTATAAAGGTTAATTGTAAGTAAATAAAGATTGGTCAATGAGCTACATATATTAATATAAATAGTAATAATAGTGTTAATGAGAGATTTGGAACAACCTTGAGAGGTCTAGTCAGCGCGGTATGTCTGGGTCGGAATAGCCATTTCATCACAGGCAAAATGGTTATCCAAGTCTCTTCTGTAAAACTTACGCAGGTGTTGGAGGCTTTTTACAAGCTTTCTGGCGACAAGCTGTTGTCCCTGGATTAATTGTTTGTCTAATACTACGAAAAGTTCTCGGCTCAGGATTCCAGTTAAAACTAGTTTGTCTTCCTTCGGAATTAATTTAATAATGGAGGTGTCTCACAAAAATAACTTAAACATTTAATGAGATCAAGGGAGAGAACTAGTAATATAGAGAGGGTGTTACTGAGGAACATCTCTGTCGTCTTATTTGATGGGCCTGGATGGCTGTACCACTAGCAATTGAGGACTTGTGATTCAGTATCGATGAGGCATATGGAAAGATAACAAACTAGTTCATAAAGTTGTCTTGCCTGTTGACAGGGGACAAGGTCATCAGTAGCAGACAAGTCAAGTAAAGGAATTTTCCAGGTAGAACTGTATTGGTTGAAATGAGCAGCAATCAAATCTCGCCGTATAAGCTTGATATATAGAGAGCTAGTGGATAACAGGAAATGCAGATGAGTTTAGAAGCAAAAAGAAAAGAAAAGACCTATTTAGGACGAAAATAGTTAGGTTTTTGCATTTCTTTTGAAGTTTTTTATCTCTGAGTGAAGGCTATATGAAAGGTTAGAGAATTCAGACTATAGAATAGGCAGGAGATACAACGAAGAGTTTGGAATAGGAACTACTTTGGAATGTAATAAGTCTTAGTCCTCTGCTCAAGCAGAAGACTTATACCCAATCTGTCCAGTGATGGGATTTTGCCAAAATTTTACTAAACCGTTTCTGGTTTGGGCGTGGGTTGGTGGATGTGGTCAGGGAGAAGAGTGAGATGTACACTAGATAACGGCAATCTCACAAGTCAGTGGTGAGGTGTATTGAGATACGTGTGGCTGGGTGAGAGGTTATCCCCGAGGTGATTTACGGTTCTGCTAAGCTACTTCCAATAATCTGTCCCACATACCGGTTTCCTGCCAGAACTGGTGTGCGTAACTTGCTGAGTGAAGTGTGTGTCACCAGTGGGGGATATCTGCGGATCTGCTGGGATAGGTAAGCGAATGTTTGCTTTCGTTTTAAAAAGCTCCAGTATCGATGCACTCCACACGCACAAACAAGATTTTCCTGAAGTGCCTTAAGACAGCCGTTTCCCTGAATTTGTCTGGAGTCTCTGTCTCGTGGGCTCTGATTAAGTACTGACAAGGGTTCATTTAGTCGCTTAGTTAATACACAAGGATGTATCCCCCCTGAAAAAGTTGTGGGAGCAAAGCAAGGTGAATGGAGATGCCAAGTTATTAGGACTGGTTGTCCTCAGTCACATAATATGTACTTGCTTAACTATTTCCTTTTTTCTAGAGCACAGTGGTTGTAGGAGATGGGTCCAATGCACATCAGTGTCTTATGATATGGCTTCTTTGGATTTTTGAAAAAGGTCTTTAGGTAAAACTAATAGACAGCAGGGTGCAAACTATTTAACAAATTTTCCTGAAGACGAAGGTGGAACGTAGATGACAAAGACATCCAAGATGACATAAATAGGAGTTCTATATATGTTGGTCATCGCAAGGTTAGAGAAATGTGAAAATTTTAGCTCGAGATATATGTGAAATCTCTAGATGATTGGCACAGAATATTATCGAAGAGAGGTTGAGACAGGGTCTGTATTATCTGTCGTCTGGAACTGTTGAGTCTAATAACATCACTGTTCATGAATCAAATTTAAGCAAGTAAACCATTGGACACTGAGGGAGCTTCAAAGTGAAATGAGTGTGTCAGAATCAACAGAGTACTATAAGATATGAGAACTCCTGATCGGACCCTATCAGTGTATACTTGCCACTCATGGAAGAGCCGTTGCAGATCCTGACATCAATCAGAGTCACAGAAAGATAATCTAAAAATAACTCGCTTGAGAGATTAATCACCGGATGTATTGGCAGAATGGGTGGCAAAAAACCTCAAGAGTCGATGATACATTTCATACAAAGCACAACATCCAAATGAACAGTCGAGATATAACATTCAATATAAAGCAAACAATTCATCGATAACTTTAAAAGGAATACCACTAGAAAAAGTTAATAGATCACCATAATCAGTGTTCTAGATGATTAGACATATGAATGGTTTGAGATTGAGATGTGTGGCACACTGGAAGTAGAAGACATAAGGATAGGTGGAGAGAGGCGGTCTCGGACTGCAGTTTAGTTGAGATAAATCATAAAAGGGTATCTTCTGGACAGGATCTATGAGCAGAAGCCAAGATCGGAAGAAGTCAGACTCTTTGTGAGCATGCTACACACCGATCGGTATTTCGGTATTCGGCTCTTACAGAATAGAGGGTTGGGTTATCTGTTGAGTGCTCACGACAGAAAGGGGCGAATTATAGAAATGTGCGAGGATTTAATACGGCAGCAGACTGTTATAGGACCAAACGTTGGG
>BHFT01017764.1:0-12849 GCA_004320025.1 Laticauda laticaudata | reverse complement strand
TGGAAGATGGTTTATGTTTTTATGTTATGTTTGTTTATGTTTGTTTTAAAATCAATAAAAATTTAAAAAAAAAAGGGAAGTCCACCTATATACCAAACTGAGCAACAAAGGAAAAATTTGGGTATATGTTCATTTAATTTAAATAAATAGTTCTGGGCTAATCTCTAACAAAGGATGGTTTCAGAACTTCTGAAGATAGCAGCAATTCCTGATTCTCATTTTAAAAATATGACCTTAAAAGATTCAGTCATTTCCCTTGTCTAGATCAGAGGTGGTATTCAGGTTGTGATCAGTTCTGGAGAACAGGTAGCGGAAATTTTGAGTAGTCTGGAGAATCAGCAAATGCCACCTCTGACTGGAGATTTTACAGTATCCTTCCCCTGCCACATCCACCAAACTATGCCCACAGAACTGGGAGTAAAAAAATGGAATCCCACCACTGGTCTAGATCATGTATTTACATACCTCACTGCATTATGAAGAATCCCCACTGTCTAATAAGCATTTTGGTTAAAATACATTTCAAGCAGCAATAAAGGTCAGATCATCAAAATTCATATAAAAAGCAACAGAAGTGATACACCATAAAATGTTATAAAATGTTATAAAATGAGAAACATACAATTAGTGATCAAACATTAACACAGCATTAAAGGCTGGGTTGTTACCTTCCTTAAAGCATGAAAAATAGAATCACAGAATTACATAAGACAATTTAGATCACTGGTTTCAACCTCCTGCTCAATGCAGAGATCCAAATGAAGTAATTTTATCTCTGTGGAAAGAAATTCAGAACTAGTGAATAATTAAAAAAAAATCTCTCACTTTCTTCCATAACAATATAATTTCTCTACATGTTTGGAGATGTGGTAGAAAAAATCAGGTTCATGAAAAATAAGCTTTTTCTGCAAGATCCCAGCACTCTTTTTGACCTGAATAAGTAAGAACTAGTAGCCTGAACTGAGACAAACCTGTTGGCATCAAGCTAAGGATTTCTTTTCCTCCATCAACTGATAAGATGGTACCATGATGGAAAGGTTTCTTTTGGGACAGGACTGTAATTTGAACCAGCATAGTTTGGTCCAATGACTGTTAGCTTAGGATCAGAAGTAAAAATAGTGATTAAAGCATAAATAGTGATTGAAAATGAAAGAAAAGCAGCATTGATCAGCCTGAAAATAAAAATAGGAACATCACAAGGGCAAAAAGCCAAAACTAACAGAGATACTAGATATGGCTGATAAGCCTGAGTGGGTAGATTCCATCTGAAAACTTTATTGTGAATGTGAAGGACATTTTCCACAGATACAGTCCTGATAAGCTAATTTGTCTTTCTGTTATGGTTTGTACAATATGTAAGCATCCCTAATGTGGGATGGAAAAATGTAATGAACTATTTCAAATGTAGTGAACCTTAAAAAAAATCATATAATCTTTAATCAACATGGAAACTATGTTTAACATGGAAAAAATGCTTGTTTGCTCTTTGAGCAAATTAATTGATCAGAATATTCCAAGTTGATTGCAGTTAAATGGAACAAAATGGGTTCCAGTAGATTCCAGATAGGCCAAAATTTAAAAAGTGCCAAATAATGCATCATACAGAAAAAGAGAAATTCAAAATATTTTGGTCTGATACCAAGGAATCAGAATTTTGATTTGATTCCATGTGTAGGCAAATATAGCTGGTTTTCTAAGAAATAATGACTGGTGGGCAATTTTGAACCTTAACTAAATTACTCATCAAACAGAGAACATATTCAAATAGAGGTTTATAATATGTGATGTAGAAGCCATAGCATTCCCTTCCTGAATTTTTTTGGTTTTGTTTCTTCAATTTCAATAAGCATATTACTTATTGGATTTCGAATTTTTTTTTCATTTTTCTCATTATTTCCTATAACTTGCTATGTATTAAGTTTTAATTTTTAAAAGGTTTTATTGCTATTCTCTTATTCTCAAACCATCTAGGGTCCATGATGACTGGAATGATCAATAAATGGTATTAATGCAAGCAGGCAGAAAGAAAGAAATAAGGAAGGAAGGGAGGGAGGGGGGAGGGAGGAAAAATAGTTTTAAGGGTTTTTCACATGGTTACATTATATTTATCTCAAATATTGAGTTTTTTAAACAGTTTGCCAGGTTGCATTTGTTATAGAGTTAGTGGTATAATTTTTTAATTTTTTTAAAAAATATTACTTTCAGGTGCCAACTTGAACACTGTAAATTTTGGTGCCCTCTTAAGCACAGAAGCTGGCTGGGTAATCTTGGGCAAGTCACTCTTTCTCACCCCTACTTGATAATTGGTTTGTGGGGAGTTTTAGTTGTATTCAAAATAAAGACAGGTTATACGTCAAATTAAATGTGCATTATTAAAGTATATAATATAATCAAGGTGAGATAAGACAATCTAAAGTTTTGGTGGAGAAAGGATTTTTATTTTAAATTGATTTAGATCCTAAAATACATTATAGAAAATAGAAAACTTTCTTTTTTCCTTAGTGGTGCAAGAGGTGGAATGCTATTATGAGGGGTTGGCTTAAGAACTAGAACTTGAGAACTATACCTTATTAGATACTTTACAGTGGTGGCACAGTTAAATTTACTAGTAAATTATGGTTTTATATTCTCTGTCATAAATGATGTTTAGTACATGAGATTGGTGAGTTTATGGTCTAATATTTTATGCTTCCATTAATGTTTTCATTGCTTTCTCATTGCTAAGGGAATGGAAAAGGAACCAAAGCTGAAGCAGCCTCACATTGATAAAATATAACATTATTGATACAATCATGATTAATAAGACAACTCTACATTTCTTTGGCATGAAAAATGTTACAATTTTTATTTTAATAGTCACCCAGTAATAAAAAGCTAAAGTCAAAATGTTGCATTCCACTTTCTTTTTCAATAAATTTTCTGGAAGCTCTATGACATATTGATAGTTTCATCAAGAATAAAAGTCCTGCAAAAAATTCAGACAAGAACACAGAGAATTCATTCCAACTAGGATTCAATAGATATTAGAGACTACCTGTCAATATGAACTACTGTATATTAGTGTATTAGAATATGATATATATTACATGTGTCACATCCACACAGCAGAGCTCTATAAACAAATAGATGACTGTAGAGAGTACAGTCTCTTTGTACCATCTATTTATTTGCTACCATCTATTTATTCTCTATTGTCCTACTGTTGTAACAAAGTTTTTTGTCTGAATCCCCAAATTGTCCCCATTAGGTTTGGTGGGGACGACCCCATTAGGTTTAGTATTGTGTTCACAGATGAACACAGTACAGAAGCCTGATGATGGCAGATGAGATTCTACCGAAACATTGCTGCAACTTTAAAAGCACAACTATAATGACGTGGGAAAATACCCAAACAAAGCTGAATATCATACATGTAAGTACCCACGAAAACTTAAGAAAACAAATATACATACATACATATACATATACATCTATATATTGATAACTATATCAATATCATCTATCTATCTATCTATCTATCTATCTATCTATCTATCTATCTATCTATCTATCTATCTATCTATCTATCCTTTCTATCGTACCGTGTTCTCACATTATAAGGCCAGGCCTTATATTTTTTTGACTCGCCGAAAAAAAACAGCTAGGCTTGTTAGGCGAGCTAGGGCCATCTAGGTGGGCTACGGCCCGCCTGGTCCTTCTCCCCAGTGCAGACTCTCACCAATGCAGCGAAGCGCCTCCCTGCCGGACCCTGCCGCTCATTCCCGCCAGGGCCACGCCGAGCCGTGGGGCTGGGCAGAGCCAAAAAGGGTGAAGCCGTGGGTGCATGCATGCCTCCTCCTGCCCCCTCGTTCCCAAAATCTCACCCAGGCGAGCAGCGCTTTGCTGGGCTGTTGGCCAAAGCCACGGCGTTCCTCACCTCTCAGCAAGCAGAAGGAACTGGCTGAAGCCTCCTTCCTCGCTTAAGCCACAGTGCAGGACCTTGCGGGAGAGAGAGAAGGACAGATCCTCTCGTTGAGCACCTCCCTCGGAATTTGGTGACGGGAACGCCTGAAGCCAAATGTCTCCTCAGGTTCTGCTGCACACCGTTGCAAGGGAGGCCGCCCATCACTGGCCGCTCACGTGGCTTGTGCCAAACACCACAGTGTTCCTCTGAACGCCACGGCAGCAAGAGAAGGAAAAGCAATGGTGGCGGAAGGTCTCCAGGTATGAAGATGCCCTACCAACCACAGCAGCACCATAGTCGCATGCAAGTAGCTTCCTAAATTGCAAGGCCCCCTTCCCCATTCCCCCCCATTTTGCATGTTTAATATGTGCCTTAATTTGGGGGAGAGGCTTAATTTGACTTTATAAATTGAATGCCTATAAAAACATGGGGGGGCTTTCCTATTGCGTGGAGGCCGTATTGTTGGAAAACACGGAATCTATCTATCTATCTATCTATCTATCTATCTATCTATCTATCTATCTATCTATCTATCTACCTATCCTTCCTGACTGTTCTGGAAAGCTGCACCTAGATGATGATATGTGACCATTTAAAAACCACACATGTGTTTTTGACATTTTTGGATGTTTAAAAGGCTGGAATGGGAGTGAAAGAACTTTGAGAAGCAAAGTTGTTCTATTTGCATCCAGAAAGTAATCCTCAAATCCTCAGAAGGCTGACAATGTGTCAGCAATGTTCACCTACCCTGCATTTCTGTGATGCAGGTTTGAGCCTGGAAAGTGCTACCATTTTTCATTTTGAAAAAAAAGTTTCAAGATCATTGGCTACATTGACATTGCTCTTTGCTGAAAAGTTGAGAAGCTGGGTGCTTGACATAACCTGTTGGGTCAAGAGTTGCTCATCATTGCTTTATGTGTATATTATTTTCACAGAAACTATGTTCTCTAGATGATCAGAAAACAAGGCTAAAATATAATTTTTAATTTTTTTAGAGCAACAATTTCAATGTCTATATAAACAGTGTGTTGTCTGGTTACAGTTAGTTTGAGCAATAGTCATCATCATCATAATGTTCATCAGTAGGGTAATAACAGTAAGAGTAATAACAGTATTTTCTCAATATAATATTAATAATTGTTAATGCTATATCATATTGATAATAAATGTAGCATAATAAACCCTCATTGTAAAATTAATCCTTAGGTTATAATTTTAAATATTCTAACTTCTGTTTCTGTTATTTAACCATAGATAAAACAAATTTCATGTTTCAAAATATTCCATATCTTCCTTCTCTTTAATTTCAGGTGTTAATCTATCCATTTCTGCACATTCTAGTATTTTTTGTTACTATCTTCTCATCTGGGGGAATCTCCACAACTTTCCAATGTTGTGCAAAGACAATTCTGTCTGCTGTTAACACATGCAATATTAAATACATGGTCCTTTATTATATTTTTCTGATATGATACCCAACAGAAATATTTCTGGTTTTAAATCTACATGTTCCTCTATCATTTTTTTTATCCAAGAATGTATTTTTGTCCAAAATGTTTTTGCTTTTGGGTACATTCACCACATAAAATAAATAATTCTTGTTCTTATGAGATAAGCTACAATTTCCTTATCAAAGAAAATGCAGAATAATAACATATAATGTCATCAGTATAAGTCAATATTAACTGCACCTTTGCCAAGAAGAAGGAAGAGATAGAGGCATCCTCTTGTCTTGCCTAAATGATAAGTGATGGACATGGGCAAAACCACAAAGTCTTTTAAGGCTATTCATCAAAGAAAAACAGTACCTGATACCTTTGGGAAGCTCTGTGCAGAAAACCTCATTGTCATAGTGCTGTGATGGCATACGTGCCAGAGGTGGCACACAGAGCCCTCTCTATGAACACGTGAGCTGTCCACCCAGCTCAGCTCTGCCATGCATGTACGCACACCTCCCACCAGCCAGCTGGTCTTCGGGTGTCTGCTGCACATGCATGGTGAAATATTTCTGGACTTTCTCAACTGTGTTAATTTCAGATACGTAATGTGGGTTCCAGACTGATGAGGTGTATTCAAGTATTGGGCTAGTAAATGTTTTTTATGCTCTGGTTAGTTGTGTGATATTACCAGAGAAAAACCTACGTAGGATTAGGTTAACAACTCTAAATGGCTTTTTGGCTATATAGTTACAGTGGGCTCTTGCACTTAGATCATTAGAGATGAGTATTCCAAGGTCCTTGACAGAGACTGGATCATCAACAAGGACTATTCAACTTGTATTTTATTTTCTGATTTATTTATTTTTTGCCAATATGTAAAACAGAGCATTTATTTGTTGAGATTTGAAGTTGCCACTTGTTTGACCATTCTGATACATAGTCAAGGTCTTTTTGAAGGATAGCAGTATTGTCTGTGGTGTTGAATAGCTTTACATCAGCAAAGAGAACATAGTTGCTTTTGATANGATACCACTGTTGACAGGTACAGAATTTGATAGGACGCTCCCAATTTTGACCATTTGTTGTCTGTTTGACAGGAATAGTTCTATCCAGTTATGCAGGTATCCAGAGATTCCGTAACATTTTAGTTTTAGGAGTAGTTTGTCGTGTACCACTAAATCAAAGGCATTACAGAAGTCTATGCAGATTTCATCTATTGCTTTGCCCTTATTGAGTTGTGTAGTCCATATGTTTTTGCAGTGTAAGAGTTGCAGATTACAGGATAGATTTTTTCTGAAAACAAATTGTTTATTAGAGAGTAGGTTGTTTGTCTCTAAGTGGAGGATAATGGATTGGTTTATAATTGATTTCATGACTTTACAGGTGATGCAGCATAACGAGATTGGTCTGTAATTTTCAGCTAGGCTGGACTCTCCCTTTTTGAAGGAATAGTTTGAGACAAAGCGAGATAAAAGTATTTATTTTAAGTTGTTATTATTACATTTCTAGTTGCAGTAGAAAGCAATCTCACATTACTTCTTCTTGAGAATATTCAGTCTGATTGCTACAAGATGAATCACTCTCTTGATTGAACTTGAGTGGCAATGATATGAAAGTAACTGAGTTGAACCAAGGTTGGCTAGATGCTATTCCCTACTTTGAACAGAAGCAACATTTAAGAAGAAATGTTTGATTTTTTTTTTTAGGGTACATGCCTCAGTGTCAGCTTTGAAGAGGAAAAGACTGAAGGACATTGTTAGGAATGATAGTCACCTAACAGTTGGGTTGGCAATATATAAAACAGGATAGTCATTTAATACTGTTGTATCCTTCAGAGAATGTTGTAATTATGATTGGCTGAGGTTCCTCCAACGGCCATAAGATGGAGCCAGAAACCGGGTTTGTTCTCTTTCGCATTTCCTTTTGCCTTTTGCCTGATTGTCATTCTGCTTGAATTGCTGAGTCTTGAAACTATTCGCAAACTCCATTTACTGAACTTGATACTGGTAAAGAAAAGGACTTCGTTTTTCAATTTTCCCTGGACTGATTATTTTGAATACTAATTGCTTTAACTGCGTATGATTTGGACTGTTTGTTGGACTTTGTTTATCCGTTTACAGGAAGTAAAACTTATATTTTACTATCCAGTGTATCTGCGTGCTGGTTGTTTATTCATCACCACTCTCACTATGTTTCCCTGAGTGCACTCATTCTCCTAATGGGGAATACCTCAACAGACATGTTTAATAGATTAGAAAGAGCTACTATCTTCCCATATAATTGGGGAAAAAAATCAATTCTCTGTTATCAGAAGAGTCTACTGATTTTGAATTCAAAGGATGGCAAGCTGAAAAACTTACCTGTAAAATAAAATCCTAATCTATGAAAGTTGAGTTTGCATATATTGTATTCCTTCTCTCCCACTTATAT
Source organism: Laticauda laticaudata (assembly GCA_004320025.1). Classification (NCBI taxonomy): domain Eukaryota; kingdom Metazoa; phylum Chordata; class Lepidosauria; order Squamata; family Elapidae; genus Laticauda; species Laticauda laticaudata. The sequence continues at coordinate 5,037 of BHFT01017764.1, read as the reverse complement.
GAAAAGATTAAAATTAACAATGTTTAATTTTAATATGCAACATTATGTAATCTCTATCAATAATCCATTTCTTTTTCAATAAAACTGATAGGAATGTGTAGAAGGGAAGTTTTCTATAGCATACAAGTGTGTTCGTGTGATGACGGAGTGTCCCACAAATGTAACAAAACCCAAAACGTAAATAAATGTTCCTTAATGCCTTCAACTTGGCTTCACTGTTCAATTGTTCACAGTTGGAGATTAAACTCTTTCCAAAATAACATTCCAAACGAAAAAAACCCATTCCAAACTCAAAGAGCAGATAACAAAGCAATAAAAAAATCAAAAAACAAACCGCACTGAAGAAAGTTCCATGACAGACCAAGATAATTAATTACAAACTTCAAGAATATAACCAGGTATAGTCTGCTGGAAGAACACCAACCAAGATAAACCTCATCCAGGAATAAAACACTCTTTGTTTCCAGCGTTCGCGAGCACGCAGGTCTAAACTCTTATGCAGTTCTCACACCTGCATCCCATGAAGAGGATCAAGGCCCTCTCCTCCTAAGTAGACCACATCTTTCCCTTATCCTCTCCTCCCTGCATGCCCTAGGATGGATCAGGGATGGGCCTGGGTTCTCCTCTGCCTGCTCAGCCAGTCTCTGCCCTTCTCCAGTCTCCTCCACAACCTCTGGAGGCACCCTTCCACTCCCTGTTGGTTGTTTCTCTTCTCCCTCTGAGTCAGTCTCCACCAGGGGCATGACAGTTTGCATGGGTAAACAATTAATCCCCAAAGAGTTAAAGCAGCCTTGGCCCCAGTCAAGATGAAACATGGATGATTTGAAGGACTTTCTCAGCTCTTTCCATGTATCGGTATATGTAGAAAACACATTTCCAGAAGAGCTGCCAGCAAAATAAAATGCCTGCCCCTTATAGACACACATGCATCCATGAATAGTCTTTGAAGTAGTTGTATAGGTCTTTCAAACAATGTGACTGTTTCAATGCTTTAAGAAATGTTTATTCAGTCATATGCACACTCTTTGTGAACAATCTTTCTGAATGACTCACATAGACCAGAAAGTTCTGGCTAACTCAGTAAATCTTTGCTAAATGTTCAAATGAAAGGCAGGTCTATGCCTTGACTTTAGGCAGTCTGAACATATTAGCAAAATTAGCTTAATTGCATATTCTTAATTAAAGTTGTAAGGAACAGCACTATTGTGCCAGAAGTAAGAAATAATTCTATTCAGTTATTTTTAAGTAAGAAATAATTCTATTCAGAGCTATTTTTAAGTAAGAAATAATTCTATTCAGAGTTATTTTTATTTATTTTTTCTCTAAAAATATTTGTACCAATTAATTCTGGATCATAAATAATTTTAGGATTCACAGCGAGTATCATGAATTGATTCAGTTAAGCTCAGATAGCAAATAGTTACTCTTTTTGCCAAAGTTGAATAAAAATACATTATTCATGGTGAATGTTCTTTAGCTATTCTCAGTTCATCACTCATTTTTCCAGATGAAAGCTCTCATTCCTATATTGATGAAGAAGAGTCATTGTTGAAAACACAAATGCATAATGGTGTATAATGAGGCATTGGACCTGAATGTTGAAAACTTTAGGCATGTAAACTTATGGGGGAAATTTACTCTTATCTTAATTATAAGTATCTGTAGAGGACATAAGGGGGCAAGTAAAATAAACATTGTAACAGAATAAGAGAATAATTCAGTTAAAAGGGACCTTGGAGGTCTTTAATCCAACCCACTACTTGAGCAAAAAACCCTATATGTTTTCAGTCCAGTCTCTTCTTAAAAACTTCCAGTGTTGGAGCATTCACAACTTCTGGAGGCAAGTTGTTCCACTGATTAATTGTTCTAACTGTGCAGGAAATTTCTCTTTAGTTCTAGGTTGGTTCTCTCCTTGATTAGTTTCCATCCATTGCTTCTTGCCCTGCCTTCTTTTGCTTTGGAGAATAAGGTTGACCTTCTCTTCTTTGTGGCAACCCTTTAGATATTGGAACACCATTATCATGTCACTTTCTAGTTTTTTCTTTTCATTAAACTAGACATACTTAATTCCTGCATTTGTTCTTCATATGTTTAGCCTCCAGCCCCCTAAATCATCTTGTTGCCTTCTCTTGCCACTCCTTAGAGTCTCAACATCTTTTTTATATTGTGGTGATCAAATCGGATACAATATTATAAGTGTGATCTTACCAAGGCATTATAAAGTGGTGCTAACACACGACATGATCTTGATTCTATTCCTCTGTTAATGCAGGCTAAGACAGTATGGCTTTTTGTGATGGCTGCAGCACACTACTGACTCATATTTAAGTGGTGGTCCATTAGGACTCCAAGATTTCTCTCACATTGTGACAAAGGTGTTATCCTTTTTTCATATATATATTGACACCATATATCATGCATGAGAGAAGAACCTCCAGACTCTTTGTCTTCTGAGAACAACACCAGAAAGGTTTTGTTTTTTAAAAAATTCTAATCTACCCTATGGATCTGTTTCTGGGGAGGGGAGAAGGAACAGAGTGGAGAGTACAGCGAAAGCTAATTCTGTTCCTTAAATCTAATGAATAATTTGAGTGAGCTGTTACATATAACATACTTGTAATACCCTAACCTGATTGGCTGAAATGAACTGCATTGTGATTGCCGAAATGCAAGACAGTGATTGGTTGGTAGAGGAATCTCCCGTGATTGGATGAACCAATCGCGGGAGATTCAGAAAGCTTGTCATTGGGTGAGAGCCGCCAGCTAGCTCTATAAGAAGAGCTGCCATGGCTCGCTAAAGGCTACACAGATCTATACCTTGAATTAAAGAGCTGAAGTTACGCTGGTCTCCTGGTCTCCTGATTTCCCACGCTTTCACAACACTGGCGACGAAGGTGGGATTCTGAGACAAGAAGACCAGTCGGGCACATGGCAACCAAGCTAACAACCGACGAGATGGCAGGCAGCCAACTCACCACCCGCACCCCATTCAACCACAGGCAACTGAAGGACTGGAGATCTTACATCTGATAGTTTCCTCAGTTCCTCGAGAGCAACAATCTCAAGGATGCAAACGGACCACCGAAAGAGAGCTGTGTTCCTGACCCATTGCGGACCAGCCATATTCAAGATGGCCAAAGCGTTGGCCAAACCAAGAATGCATGAAGGAGATGACTTGGCCAGATCTCGTTCGATTACTTCGGAACCACTATGCCCCAGCTGTGCCAAACCTGATCCAGTGACACAAATTCTACCGTTGACTCAAAAGGATGAGAGAAGCATCAGGGATTTTGTGGCAGCATTAAGGAACATTGGAGGGCGTGTGGCTTTTCAAACATGACGAGTCTCTGAGGGACCGTGTGGTTCTCGTCTCAGAGACCCCGTGCTCCAGGAGCAGGCAATGGCTCGAGCAGACATTACAGTTACTGAAGCCATTGCTGAAGCTACCGCAGCTGAAGCCACAAAGAAATCAGCGGCCAAGATGCGACTAATGAACGCAAGGGACCGGCCAACAACCTCGAAGACCAACACATCCCCTGAAAAAACGAACTTTAAACTGGTCACAAACAACGGCACACCACGAGGACGTTGATCTATCACGCCAACGCCGTCGATGAGTGAGAAAGAAGAGGTCCATCCCGAATTGAAAGTGACGAGCCGGGAGAATCCATTGTAGAACAACTCGATAAGAGTGCATTCGCGCTATCGCTGGTTTGTTGGCGGTGAGACCACCCCCATTCTGAAAGGCCAGTTTTATACCACCATTTGCCAGTACTGTGAAAAAACGGGGGCATATTGCCACGGTCTGCTGAACAAATGGAACTCCAGCCCAAGACGACCTGACAACACGCCTCCCAGAAACCGAGACAGATTCACATGAGAACCGATGGAACCGGCGGGAAACCGAAGCAAGTGGCTCAGCGAGACCAGACGATGGGAAGAAACCCATCAGACGGTCACAATCGGCCATTCAAGACAACTCACACGCAAGAAAAGTACATGTGCAAGTCAAAGCATCGAAGGCAGCTGTGCAGAATGGCAGCTGACTCCAGATCATACCTCTCCATGGTGTCCTGGGACACCATTAAGAGAGTTAGTGCCCCTTACGATGAGAACAAGGACTGGGAAGAACCAGAGCGACTCACTAATAATAGACTATAGCGGAAACACGAATCCCCATAAAATAGGAATTGGAACAACTTCCATGTAACCCTTCAAAAGGCATGGAAAATACTTCCACTCACTATTGTCGACAGAGGACCGCCCAAGCCTGCTGGGTCTGGAATGGTTCGCACCATTAGGGATCAAGGGACGGGCATCAACCATGTTGAGGGAAACAGACTGGGAAGAGGAGCTGATGAAGGAATTCCAAGAAGTGTTGATGGACAATTAGGCAAGTACCGGGGTCCCCAAATATCATTTAACTTGAACCCCAATATTTGCTCTCAATCCGGCTCAAACCTAGACAAGTTCCATTCCCCCTCAACCCATATGACACATTAGATAAGCTCATCGCACAAGGGTCCTGGAACCAATAGATCATGCACGCTGGAGACCCCAATAGTCACCCCAATCAAACCAGATGGGTCCTGAGAAATTTTGGGGACTATAAAGCGACACTTAACAATGCACTGCAACTAAAATAGTGCATACCAGTGCCCAGTGGTACACCACCGTCCATACACTCACTTGGGGGAGGAAAGGTCTCTTGCGAAGCCTCATTTTGGTGCACAGCATATCAACGCTGCCTGTCTGATCTGAGACTGCAGAAGCCAAAACTATTGTGACCCACAGGGGCGGCTTCTGATGCAAAAGGCTTCCAATTTGGTTGTACTCATCTGAGTGTAGTCAGCCTAGGGTCGTTCCAGAGTTTACATGGAACGGTTACCCAAAAGAATTAGGGATCGCTTGCCATATTTTGATGATCGTCGTTTAGGTAGCGGCCAAAGACCCAAAAGACAATAAAGAAGCCAACTCAGAGAAGTCTACAAAAAATTTAAAAATGCAGGACCTTATAAGTCAAAAAGATAAAATGCC
>BHFT01017763.1:0-26863 GCA_004320025.1 Laticauda laticaudata | reverse complement strand
TATATATATATATATATATATATATGAAATAAAGAACCATTTATGAGCTCTCTGCTTGGGTTTCAATTATAATTAATGAAATATGTTCTGCATTACATGAATCAATTGTATAACATTCATAAGCTAATGCAATTTTGCACAAATAAAGTGTTAATGGTAACCTATTTTTTGAAGTCAACGGAAAAAAATTAGTTTACCCGAGAAAAAAAAGAAAGAAACCCATATCAGATTAAAGAATATGAAATTTACAGTATATCATTAAAGAAAGTAAGGATGCAACAATATATTTTATTTTTTGCAATTAAAATTCTGTGGCAGAGAACAAATAAATTGAGGCTTAATTATTATCTTATTTGAAAGGAATGCTTGCTTTACTAATTATGCACATTAAGGTTGACAATCATGTTCACTGTATTTTTTTAACAAAAATTCTGGATAAAGTCCCACCTCTTTCTCATTTAAACATAACTAGTTTGTCATGGATACAAGTTCAAGTATGAAAAAGACTAAAGGCACAAAACAGATTCTACTAATAATAAAGAAAAAAAGGAAGATAGTAGTTTTATATTCATTTGAGGGATATGTAGAGTATTGCAGTAGCTCAAATGAGTAGTTCAATCATATTGTCTGCATGTGTATTTGTAATATACTGAACATAATAAATTCAGGAAATCCACTATTTGGAATAAAACAGAATCTGCTGCATATAAATATCAGACGCACAAACTTTTTATTTCAGCTGACTTAAATGAAAAGAAAATTATTTGCATTTTTGTTAAATTTATAAATGCACATATACACATAAAGGGTACAGGTAATCATTGTTTGGCAACTTGTTTAGTGATTGTTTGCATTTATGATGTGGTGAAAAAGTAACTTTAGAACCAATCCTTGCATTCATGACTTTCACAGGTCTGTAAAGCAGAGAAAAGCTGAAGTAAACACAGTTGTGGCTTGACGGACAACTCCTTCCCCTAACAACAGAGTTGGGGTCACTAAACTTTGAACTGCTTCAGAAGACAATTTTTGCTTTATTCAAGGACTGATCAAAATGTCCATGCCTCATTTTTTAATTGGGTGAATATTTGGATTTCAGGGTAAGCAGTCATGAGTTGATTTCCAAATGATTATGGAAAAAAGAATTAATTTCTTTGTCAACGTTTTCTTCTTTTTCATTATTTTTAAAGTTCCAGAAACACAGAAATGACAGAAAATCCTGCTAGCCAGTTTCCTCCTAAATTAAACAGGGATTGCATCATACAATGGGAAACTTGCATGCATACTTTTTCCCCCCAGAATGAATTCATCTTGCCTGCAGATTATTTGACTACCAAGGAAGGAATGCTGTATTGAAATAATGGAAATTGGTAAGGTAAGAAAGTACCTTCCAGATGCTGATATTAAATATTGCCTTTCTTTCCCACCCCTCTTTAAATTGTTTCAACCCAGTCCACCTTATTTAATTTCATGATAGTTTCATTTTTTATTTCATCCAAATTCCTGAAATGAAAAAGAATTAATCTTGACTTGTTTTCTAGGTTCTTTAGCAATTATCATGGGGCTTTATGTTAGATACACATTTTACTTAGAGTAACATAATACATCTTGACATTTTATACCAATTTCTAATATTTCATTTTAGCAGCACTGGTAATTAATGGTTGAAACTGGAAATGCTATCCCATATCTGAAGACTATAAGGCTTCACAATAAGACCAGATATTTCCCCAGTTTATTCAGGAATTCTAGAAGATGGGCAAAAAGAAATAAGAGAAAGTGCATTGTTAAGAGCCATGGTGGCACAGTGGTTAGTACTGCAGGCTACTTCTTCTGTCTGTTGGCTGCCTAAAATTCGGTGCTTTGAATCTCACCAGGCTCAAAGTGGACTCAGCCTTCCATAAATGAGGACCCAGATTGTTGGGGGAAATATGCTGACTTTGTAAACCACTTAGAGAGGGCTGTAGAGCAGTATATAAGTCTAAAGGCTATTGCTATTATAAATGGAAAGAAGTTACTAGTCTTTCACTACCTCAGAAGAGAGAAGAATGTGCAAAAAGCACAAGAAGTTCTTGATTTATGATCATTTATTTACTGACCAAAAGTTACCATAGTACTTATGAAAGGGACTTATGACAGGTCCACACACTTATTTTGTTTGTTTATTTATTTGTATCCCACCCTTTATTATTTTTATAAATAAGGCAGCAAACATACCCAACATACCTTATTCCTTCTATTTTCCCCATAACAACTATCCTGTGAGGTGGATAGGGCTGACAAAGAGTATTTCATTGCTCATTATGCCCATCACAGCATCCCCACAGTCATGTGATCCAAATTTGGAAACATTGACAACCAGCACATAGTCATGATAGTTGTGGTGTCCCAAGGTAAAGGTAGTCATCAAATTTATGATTAGTTGCTTAGTAACTATTTGAAGTTATGGTCTCCCTGGAGGTACTTGAAATCCAGTGTCAAAGTACCACTTCTGACTGGCCCAACCCCCATCTATTCTCTGCCCCCTGAGTCCCAGCTGGGTCTTCTTTTGTTGCCCTTCATAGGTGAACGGAGCTGGAAAGCAGATTAGTGGGGTGGGGAGGGAATGGGATTTTACAGTATCCTTCCCCCAGGAGCAGGGAGGGAATGGGGATTATGCAGTATCCTTCCCCTGGAGTGGGGGAGGGAATGTAGATTTTACAGTATCCTTCCTCTGCCATGCCTAGTAAGCCATGACATACTCACTAAGTATGCCCACAGAAGCAGTAGTAAAAAATTTTGAATCCTGAAAATTTTTGAATCCTGAACTGTCCCTCTCTTGTGGTCATATGACTGCACCTCAGGCACTTTTGTCATAATTTCTATTCAAGTGTTTTACTCCAAGCAAACTCCATCTCTGCAGATATAACTCAAGAGATTCCTGTTACATGTTTAGCATCATTAAATATAGGTTAAAAGTCTTCACATATACAGTTCATTGACTTCTGCATAAACTAGGAACCTACATAAAAATGGTTGAGGTTTATATGTAGGTCAACCTTTTAGGAATAATCTGAAACTTGCATGATGGGGCAGTTCAAATCTCCGGGATGATGGTACTCCAAAGGGCAGGCACTACAAAAAAGAAAGCATACTTCCTAGGTCCTATGAGATGACATTGATTAAAGAATGGGATACAAAATGTATCCACTCGATCAGGTTTTCTAGGACAAGCAGAAATGACAGAGAAAAGATGATCCTTTAAATATTCTCCCTCTATAATGTGGTTATTATATGATGGCAGCAAACATCTTGAAACCTTTCAACTTTCATTTTCAGAACCTGATACTTTGTAATCTTCTCCAATTCTTTGTTTTATATTCTACTATCCCCTGATATTGCCAAATTTTTATCCATATTTTCTTTTTTTCCATCACAGCTGAACATGTTATAAACTAAGACTTCATCAATTTGTATTGAAAAATCATACAATATCGGAAATTACTTTTTTCAACTCTATGTTCTCACGAATTTTTCTTTACTGACACATGATAATTTACTGTTCACTGTTCCAATGAATAATTTCAGTGACTCTGTTACATTGTTCTTTTTAATGTTTATGTGATGTTGAAAAATCTCAACATTTGATGTAATATTTCTTCTATTTCTTTGCACAATATGCACTTTGAATCATTTGATGATATTTTAATTTATGGTTTTGATTGCATTAGTTCAAATGGCTTGCTCTTGAGTAGACAAAATCAAGCCTTCATTTTTGTTAACATTTTTTTGCAAATATTTCGGTTGTAAGCCGTTGCCAGTTTTATCTTTATCCATTTTCCCCTTGATCTTTTGGAGAAATTGACCATGATGTGCTTTTCCTTGCCAAAATTCTATTTGTGTTTTTATTAAATTATTTCAATATTCATGTTTTGTATCATGTATCTTCAGTAAGTTTCAGTTTTTAGCTTAGTCTTGACTGTCATTTACTTAACCAACTAATACATGTTTTTCTTCTTAAACAGTTTGTTTGAATTGGAACTTCTGCTTCCATTTTTATAGGGCAGGTACAATATATCAATATTAAAAGGATATAATGCATAGTAAATAGTCATCAGTTTTCTATCTTTTGATCCAAACTGTCCAGTTCTGCTTTTGTCCTGTTAATTTCAGAACTATTTTGTTTCATACATATTGATCAGGTATTGATGACTTTGATGGTGTATCCACTGCTCAATTTTGACTCTTAGCAATTTTCTCACTCTAACTTTTTTCTTATTGAACATTAGTGTGATTTCTAGAATTCCTTCTTTATTCAGATCGCAATTAATAGATCACAAGCATATATACTTATTTGCCACATACTTCAAATGCTTACATGTTTCTTTTCAAAGTATCTTGATAGATGACTAACAGTACAGATTTTTCCTTTTTATACTTACATTACAACTTTCACACCCCAATGCTAAAAACAATTTCTTTTTAAAAGAAGATTTTTTTCTACAAAAGAACAGGGAAATCAGAGGGAAAGTAATCTTTCTATGCTATTTTGGAAAAAATATTAATTATGAGTCTACTTCAGGCATTAAAGAGAAAGTAGAGAATCCAAATTTCTTGGTTTGAATCCTAAAACAATTGAGAAATTAACTGACGTTTTAGGATTCTCAAACTTCACCAAACTATAACCATCTAAAATAATATATAAATGATAACTGTATATGCAGCTTTATCATACTTGAGTTGGGCTTAGCACTTCTTTTTACCGAGATCATCTTTTTATATTTTTTTCTAAAATGCTTGGATATCTACAGCATGTTCTCTTTTTTTTTCTTCTTTCTGTTTTCCTTAGAATATTTTATTTTTCTCTGTGCAATAAATAATCTTAAATTAAAATACTTTTTCTATTTGAAAACCTATAAATAAAATTAAATTGATAGGAAGGATAAAAATACTGAATTTCACCATTGCATATTGTTCTATAAATACCCCAAAGGCTATTGATACATAGATACATGATTGCATCATACTGAAAGTGACCTGTTAATAGGAAATCATTTGCCAATTACAATTGGTTTAGCCATACTCAAAACCTGCTTTGTATATTTTGCTCCTTAGCAAAATTGAAGCAAGTTTTAATAAATTATTCCCATTATACAAGCTGGTACAAGCCTTATCAGTTACATATTCAATGTTGTTCACTCTGAGATCCCATTGTTTTGGTTTTCTTATTTTTTTTCTAAATACAGATGTAGACTTTTATTTTTCTAAGCTCAGGAGAGAAGCTGTGAAAAATGCTAAAAATTCTTTCACCCCCAAAATATCTTTCTTCTTTTACTTTCATTAATTTTTGGGCAAATTAGAAGGGAAAGCCTTTGGATGACAAGTCTGAATAATTAATATTTTTCTTCTGACTCCAATTTAATATGACTCACATTTTAAAAGGATTTTTGATATCATTTTAATCTGATTCTTTAATTTCATGACAGTTGCAGAAAAACTTCCTTGTGTTGCTGTTACCACAGCATGGCTTTCAGACAGATGTTTCTGCGTTAATGTTTCAAGACTTTTTACCAATTCCTTTCCTTTTTAAGCAGGGGATATAATACAAAGGAATATTATATTCAGATGTGATCCAGTGACTAAAATCTGAGTTCATCACAAGCCTTTTCAATGCTTTGATTTAACCAAGGCATACTGAATGATCATTGGATTGCCAACATCCGATAATGGATATGGCACAAGAAAAGGAAGAATGCTGAATGGGTCATAGGTGCTGGGTTCACACATAATGATAAACCACAAACCTGATTTTACAAATCTCACTATTTTAAGCTGGAACTAAACAAATGTATTATGCCTTAGTTTGGAGGCATTTTATAGTGGTGAATTTTAGTAGAAGATAACTTTTGCTGATGGAAACAGCTGCCAGTATAATGATGAATTGTTCTGACTTTTTTCATTTTGTGGCTAGTTAGTATTCTGTGATATAGAAAACAGAAGGATAAGTCTATGTAAATCATAGTGTAAAGACAAGATAAAGTCAGTATCATGGAAACAGAGAATAGAATTGGGGTTGCTAAACCAACCGTTTGATGTTGTAACTATAGCTAATGAAGAAAAACCAATAAACTTTATTGTTAATGTGAAAAATATATTGTGGAGCAAAAGGCTAACCTATAAATGAAGTTTAAATGTTATGACGAACTCCTTTATTGGGGTTCATAACTATGCTCTAGCTATTTCCTTTAAAATAAGAGACCAATGAAGATATTCATGACTCCACTGGTAACAGTTTTGTTATTCAGGAACATTGTTTTAAATCACTAAATGTATAGATAGCTACTTGTCTTATTCTTATTCCTTAATTATTGTACAGTAAGAAGAGGTTTCCCCAAATATTTAAATACTATGTTCATACTCAGTGAATTTTACATCTTGACAGTGATCATTAGATTTCACATAAAATTACAAGAATAGAATTACAGAAAAAATAAAACTATAACATGAGAAAATAGACATAAATTGAATAATAATAATTCTATTATTCAGCTTGGTACCAAAGTGAAATTTGGGGGGAAATGTCTACATTAAACTGATTGTAATACAGTTTTAAAATATGCACATTTTCCCCATTTCTGCAACTGTGTTCAAGGACATTTTTATTGAGGAAAATTATTTGGCAGACAGGAATTCCTCTACTGTTAGTTTATGTTACAAATAAATTGTACTATTGACACCCTTGCTGGCAAAGCTACCTGCTTGATTCATGTCTTTCCAAAGGAATCTCATCTCTGTCATTTAGACTGAGGGGTGTCAAATTTATTTTAGCAAAGTACCACTATTCTGTTTAGATTAAGTTAGACACTAATATGTGGCCAATGGTTTGATTTCTCCTTTTAAATTACCATTAATTTTAAGTCATTCTTGTCCAGGTCCCTGGAGGCACATCACAGAACTTGAACAAATCAAGACTGAACTTTTAGATATTGTGAAAACACTTTCATTGGAAATCAAGGCATGCGCTCTCTTTTGAATTCTGTTTACCAGTTTGATTATCACTTCCATATAATTATCAAAACTGAAAGCTCTGCCTGGAGTGTGGTATTCTTAAAAGCATAAGAATTACTTGAAACAAAGTAGAGGGGAAAAAGCGAACTTAAAAAAACAACAACAGTGGCTCTTCTGGTTTAAGTCAACATATGGATATTCCACTTTATGGCAGCCCTGTTATTCTCTGGTAACAAAAGAAACATTCAGGGGCATCTTAAAGATCATAAAAGTACTTGTACTTTACATCACTGCAGGAATTTGTTCCCATAATTTAAAGATAGGCGAAAGAGATCTTGAACATACCTTTGGTGGCTAGTCGGACACAATTTATTTTGGTTTCCTGCAAATGACAGAACATGAAAGGACATCAGGTTGTTTCTTTATGAAGCATTTAAGAAGGAACAATATCCTTTAGCTAGAGATATACATAAAGAATATTTCTGGAATATTTATGCCTAGCATAATAAATATAGAACTGTGCACACAATGAAAAAGATTTAGAAATGCTGTGGACCTGACCTGAATGCAAGCATACATTTCTCATCTACTATTAATTTAAGGGAACATGATATTTTTCAGATTCCTATTGCTTCAAGAGTCACCTGAACTTTGATGATGAATTCCTTAAAGGTTATCCTTTTTTTCCCCATACTTATATGGAAACCGGAAACAAGATCAGGTTGCTTTAATGAACAGCAAAGAGTTTGCTATTTCTGCATGAGACCTGAAGCGCTTCAAATCACTTTTGAAGAGTATTCAGCCCTACTAAATGCAAATTGATACCACTGTGCATAAAACCTGAGTGCCATTGTCAGGAAAAAGATTGGGGATATAAATTAAATTCAATATGCACATCAGTGAAAGGGAAATGGTGCAGTCTGCAAAAAGGACAAAAATACATGGACATAAATAGAGTCCTCTACTGTCCACCATACTCTACTTGGACATCTTCACAAATATATAAAAGGAAATGCATATTTGAAAAACATCTGTCTAGCATAAGAATATAAAACTTGAAAAAAATGTTTAAATTCTACAGAAAAGTGTTTGGGACAGTTACCAATTATTTCATTTCTTTTTTTTTTAATTTCTTTTTCTTTTTTGCAAAAAAATGTGTGAATATAAATTATAGAATTTTTTTGCAAACCATACATATTTGATTTAGACTCATCTATATACCTTTTGTTCAAAAATTATGCACAGTTTAAGAACACACATTTCATACACAAATTATATATAATCAGGTTATACCTTGCAATTTGTCTTTATGGTTCTGACAAAGAAATATTCTTTGGGTGGTAATAAAATACAAATGCCATTTTCTTCCTCTCTTTTATACTGTAAAACATATGTCTTCAAGTACCAGATTTTGAATAAATGATTGCATATAATAGAATGTTGTTAATATGGCTATTTTATGCACATTTTGCCTGTATAAATTATTGTATATAAAATTATAATAACATTCTCTCAATAGGGTTATTTTGTGCACATTTTGCAAGTATTAATATCACATTATATATTTATAATTTTCATCTTTATTTTAATAATATTTTTTTTAAAAATAGAACAATACTTTATTATAGGAAATATATATTTCTGGTGGGATAAGATAAAAACCTGATTCTACATCTGGTGATGCTAGTATTATTGTATATCATATTGTATAATTTCTTGCTCCCAGAATACTTCTTTATAAGTGGACTGTCCTACTGCTATCATTTCTACCAGCTGACAAACACAAGACAGCAACTGTACCAGATTAATTTTCCACTTCAAACATATTCAAAACTTCCTCCAAGTTTAAGAGGAAACAAACTGATTCAGAGAGGAGGAGAGTCTAAAAATAGTTTAACCTCATAATTTGAATGTCCCACAAAATCATCCAAACTTCCATCAAAAAATAATAATTCAGTCAGATGCATGGACAGAGGCACAGGCAGAGTTTTGTGATTGACATATCTAATTTTCAGTGAAAAAATGCCTTTATAAGGGCTTTATTTTTCTATTTTCTTTCTTTTGCTTCAAATTACACTAAATTTTAACATAAGCCCCATTCAGGCATCAGTTTTCTAGAGTTCATGACAGAAGTGCTCTGACAAGTCCCAAACCCAATTGTCATTAAACTGAAATTGGTTGCTGGGCATATTTGGCAATTGAGAAGAATTGATGTTCACCTCTCACACGTTGATACATCGCCTTGCAGAGAGTCCCCTAATTCTTAAATTATTCTTATTATTATTTTTAAATGTTTGCACAAGGAGGACAATCCACACTGCTATACTTAGCAATCAGTGGTGCTGCAGATTATTGGTGGGAAAAATTATTTTATTCCATAATGTTTCCCTGCTTCTTAGGAAAAAAATAGCTCAGCTTTGCGTTTCAGTACTGATACCTGATAGCTATAATATTGGTCGTATTGGTATATGTGGGCATATTTGTATTAGTCTGTGACACATAAAATAAAGGACAGGGATAGATCAAAGTCTGACATCTGAACACTGTGTACTGCCAAACCAAGTTACTTATTAGTTTTGGTTGGAATTAAATTCTGTCTTCTTCTTCCAAGCATTATTCCCGTGCTGTGGCAGGATCTGCTTAAATTCTATATTATGACTAATAAGAGGTATGCCTTCTTGTCATCTGATGTCCTTCTGTTATAAATTAGGTTCAGATAATAATGAGAAGTCTACTATGAATTCCTATTCCTTCTAAAAATACATGGGTGTTTTTCCGTGAGACATTAACTTATACTATGTTCTAAAACCTCAGTAACATTTCCTTTGGAATAAATTTAAATTTTAAATCATGTGAAAAAGTTGTCACCCCCCCCCTTTTAAAAAAAAAGCAGTGTTTTTTTTACATGTTAGGGCTTCAGTTAGTGACCAAGTTAAGCTGTACTGTAGCCATTCAGTCTCTTCTCTCATTAGCTAAGACTGTTACATTGAAAATGACACAATAGATATTTACATATTATGTCTGTTAAATTGTGACCAACTTAGAACAGCCATTATTTGGCTTTTGT
Source organism: Laticauda laticaudata (assembly GCA_004320025.1). NCBI lineage: Eukaryota > Metazoa > Chordata > Lepidosauria > Squamata > Elapidae > Laticauda > Laticauda laticaudata. Next base: position 16,812 of record BHFT01017763.1, on the reverse strand, counting down.
TGCACAATGTGCCATTTTTGGAGTAATATGACAAATTGTCGTGTTTTAGTATTGGGATTATCATAGAGGAATTGAATTTTCTGGATCTTCACCCAAAGATAGCCTAAATAGAACATACATGAAACTGAATATTCTTTAATTTTATAATACAAACCATCTGTTTGCTGGAATGTGTGATTTTTTTCACTCTATGGACTTATCAAAAGCCAGATACTTAAATGAAATATGTCAGAGTTGCGTGTAAAGGGGGGGAAAAAAGCAAAAAATTGTATAGATAAAATACAACTGATTCCTGATTCAATGAGATTGTGCAACAATGCACAGGTATGTTAAGAGTAGAAATATGCAGCCCCCGGCTTGTTATTTAAAATTCCAGAAATCCTGCCAAGTGGGTGGAGTTCAGGGATTCAATCTTTCTCCTTATAAACATATTTTTGAACAGTATAGGAGATTTAAGTAGTACAATGAGTGATTTAAACATTAGATTCATAATACAGCATCCCTCAAAAAAAAAAAAAAAAACTTCCAAACCATCAAGATGATTTTTCTGATAGAGAGGAGCAAAATTTCTTAAGTCTCTGTAATTTTTAAGGTATTAGTATTGCGCTTTATACACTCAAACGGAATAATGTTGACAAATTTCAGCCAATTATACCACCATATTACAGGCAATGGTCTCTATAGCCTTTGGACAGGACACACAATTGAAGTACAAAGTTAAAAAAAACCTTGTGTGTTTTTTGAATGCACCAAATTATTTTTTTTAGTCTTAAAGTTTTTGACAATCTCACCATTAGCACTTCTTAAAAGCTCAGCTTTTATTACCAATATTTTAAATGTAAATATAAAAATCTCACAAGATTTGACAATCTTACAAGGTTTCAGCAATTATTAATGTATTCATTGAATTCTTACTGACTTGTTTAAAACATGAAGCCTTTATATCTTGCCTTTCCTCATACTGTTCTATTTTTTTTTTTTTAAATTGAGAATCCTGTCTGTGGTTGTTGAGGATGCCATAATATTCTGGATTCTGCTGTCTAACCTCAGAAGAAATCCAAGAACTTTATCAAGGGCAGAAAGCAATAATTAGAAATGAAGACAGAAGTGAGATTACAATTTTTATCCTATTAAACCATTCTGTTTATATTACCTGATATAAATTCTTCTCCTGAAGAAAAAAAAATCAACATTGCAATTTCATTTTTTACTGTGACCAAATTTAATTAAAATATCACAGGAAGAGAAAGAGCTAGGCATTGATAAATAGATAGATACAAATCTCATTAAAGGAGGCTAGTCTGAAATTGTTTTGAAAATAGGACAAACTATTTACCAGAAAAGAATTTTAGATTTACAGTGCGATCAAATAAAAGAGGATTTTTTAAAATGTTCCATTTCTATACCAAGCAATGTTTATAAAGTGAAGTTGATGGGAGGAAAGGGGACAGCTGGAAGCAGTTAGAACTGGTACCTCTTATTAAATAATTATAGAATGAAATGTAAACTTGGAATTTTTTTGTTTTTATTTTGGTATATCTGCATCATTTGGAATTATATTAGCTCTTGGGCTGTCATTATTTATGAGTTGGAAGGTGCAGGTCTTCAAACAGGAACATAAATCACAACCGCACATATATGTTTATTGTTCCTCTCCTTAACCTTCACAGAAAACCTGAGTGGATATTTTTACCTTCTTCCAACAATTCTATGCCTGGGCAATCTCTCTTGTGCTGGTTTACTATGCAGTTTATTGACAGAAAATATAGTCTTTCTTCCTCTTAGAGATTTTGGTCAGGATAATAGTGGTAGGGTGAGTGGAGTCTTTTTTATCTTACATCAAAAAGATCTTGGCTAAGTTTTCTACCTGGTTTCCTACTGCAAACAAGCTCATGGATATTATATCTGCTCTGGTGGCCTAGAAGTGGAGTTCTTACCTCACAATCAAGAGGTTGTGAGTTCGATCCTAGGTAGAGGCTAATATTTGGAATAACAAACTTGGAGGTTGGACTAGATGACTAGACATCCAAGGTCCCCTCCAAGTTTGCTATTCTATAATATCTATGTTGCAATGGACAGTGACAATTATTTTAATTCCACCCACTGCAAGCAAATATGTTATACACTTTGGATACACTTGTGATAATATGAGAAGCATATTATCAAATATTAAAACAATCACATGGTTTGGCATGTTTGTTTTTTGAAAAAGGTCCAGGGGATTTATTGTTAAATTGAGTGATTTTACTTATGATGCACTTACCCCATTTGCTTTACTTAGAGCCTGAAAGTAAATGCTGTAGCTTTTCAATGGTGAAAGTGGAGCATTCCAATAGCCATTATAGGTTTTGTTATCTCCTACTGTGAAAGGCTGTGTAACTGGAAGATTGACTGGTTTCAACTCAGCTGCAAAGTAATGAGGGGAGTCAAGATTTGAAGCATTTTTGTAGCTCACTGGAACAGAAAAACATTCAATGATGTCTGCAGCTCTTCGTGATTTCTGTGGCCGTTCTTCTTTTACAACAAGCTGGTAGACACTGAAAAAGACCAAGAAAATTTAATGGGATAGGAACAAAGAACCTTTTGAGTATAAGAGAAACAATCTAATTTAGGAGACTATCGGCAATAAAAAATGGACATCTATCCAACTGTCTGCATTTATTGTAGAAAAATCCCAAGAGTTGCACTGCTGATCAGCACTCTACAAATGTAATAAGTGCAGAAAAGTATTAGAATTGTACTGCAATGATGTCGTCCTGAATTGGATTGGCACTTGGCAGTATTCCTATTGAACACTTCTGCTGCTTCCCTGCTACAGAACTCAGCTGTCCACAAGATCACTGAAAAATTTCCCAAGTGTATAAGGAAACTAATTGGATCCATAAGGTACCTGGGATAAATTATCTTAATTGCCCCACACACTCTAAGAACAGTAGTAACTGTAAGTCCCAAAGTGACCAGATACTGATTTGACCGTGACAAATGACTGCAGTTGATGTCTTTTATCTTTAGCTTGCACATTGCTTGCTGTGAGTTAAAAAAAAACAGGGTGAATTGGAGCTGTGATGATATTTTTTAATTTCATTTTCAGATGCTCCTGTCAACTGGTTTCCATACTTTAAGTCCAAATGATGACCCAAATGAATTGGAATGAAGAACAGAAAGAAAAGGAACAACAAAGTTTTATTGAATTCTGAAAGGATCATAAGCATATTCAACTGAATCCTCCTTTAGTTGTTGAATGAACATCACTTGTGTAAGGGTCACCCTGATACAATTAAACACTTTAGAGCTGCAGCAAAATCTATATCCCTGCATAAATTCATAACTTGTATAATTATATTGAAACCTTTAATAGAACTACTATGATTGCAATAAATTGAATGATTGACATGGTTGAGAAGCCAAGTCAGAAAAAGGTTAAATAAGGTGTGAGATTATATGTTCTATAATCACAATACCTTATAATTATAGCTTCTGGTCCTAAGTGTTTTAGTTCAACAAGCCCTACAGTCTGGAGGGTGAGTCTGTCTTCAAAAGTAGAATGGCAAGAAATTGAATGCAAGAGTTGGAAAAATACAAGCAGTTCTTGTTTATTGATGTCCTGTTTAATGACAATTTGAATTTATGACCATGCTGAAAAAGTAACTTTACAAGAGAGAGAAAGAGAGGGAGAGATAGAGAGAGAGAGGGAGAGAGAGAGATACTCTTGGGGGAAAATTCAGCAACAGAGTGATCAATGTCTGGAATACTCTACCTGACTCTATGGTTTCTTCCCCAAACCCCAAAAACTTTAACCTTAGACTATCTACTACTGACCTCACCCTTTCCTAAGAGATCGATAGAGGGCATGCATAAGCGCACCAACGTGCCTACTGTCCCTGTCCTATTGTTTCTTTTATTTTTCTTATGTGTATCCATGTATTCATAACTATGTTTTTACTTATACCTGTTATCTTATAAGCAATTGACAAACCAAATAAAATAAAAAATAAAAATAAATCAAAGTTTGAACAGCCAGGAAGAAACTAAGAAGAGAAGAAGTTTGGAGACCTGATCTAAGAGGAGGAATCAAACAGCCAAGAAGAAAAAAGTGGAGAACAATAGTTCTACAAGATTTTGTTTTATTTTGTTTTGTTGTGTAATGAGAATTTTTGCCAAGAGACAGAGGAAGAACATTTCTTTAAATACTGTGCTTTTGAAATGTACTTTGCTTTTGAGGGAACTCCTCCATCTATGGTGTGTGTGAGAAAACAGGCTATTAATTCTGAGTGAGTCTTATTCCAGGACACTGGAAGATTAATTCTATCGATTCAACAGCATGGCATTGCTTAAAATGGTTGTATGTGTTCTTTAATGTCCAAGTGTTTTAATATATCCTTTCTTAATGATGTATGTAACAGCTGTAGAAAGTTCGTAAGAAAGGTGTGGGTATTTTTTTCTTATTAAATGCCCTGAAAGGAGAGAATATTGTTCTTCAGAGCCTCCCAGCTAAAACATTTGAAAGCAGGCTTGTTTACAATTCTAAATTATACACATACACACTCACACTCACTCACTCACACTCACTCACACACACACACACACACACACACACACACACATAAGAAATAAATAAGAAATGATATCAAGATATCTGGAACAATTCAGTTCCTATGACTTCTCCAATATTACGTGAAAACGACTTTGGGAGACTGGAGATGGTAGTGGTGATGAGATACTGCTAGAGCACAATCATATGTGGGAATGGAGACAGGTTCCTGCAGCTGCATAACAAGCAGAGAAATAAACTGGGAAAAATCTTCCCTAACTTCTCAGTCTGTAAAAAGAGACAAAGGGAGATTTGTCCTTTCAGACTTGCAGATTTCTGTCAATGTAGCCCTATAATAAAGTTCATTTGTTCTGTTTGCTGTGTGAGGGGAGGCAGACAATTTTCTACCTCTTACACTATCTTTAATCAATTTATCTAAGAAATGCACTTTTGGAGAACTTGTTGAATGGGATTTGCTGTCTTTTTAGCAGAGTTTGGCAATTCGTCAAGAAACATTAATTTTCCCAGTTAATTTAATTTCATAAATAATGTATTAAGTAGCATCTAGAATTCTGAAAAAAATATAGCTGGTCGAAATTATTATCAGAAATCTTGCATCTATCATAATAGAGTTCATTCCTATTTTTCACATGAATTCATCAAAACCTACAAGGATAGAAAGAGTGCTAAATTTTATTGCTTATTTTGGTTTCAAAATGCATTGGTATCTTAATTCAAGATTCCTTGATCTCATCAAGGCATTTTTATATTAGAAGACACAAAAATATAATACTTTATGTTTTAAAACCTTCTTTTTATCTTAAGTCCCTGTACACATTCTCTTTTCCTGTGTGCTAAGGTCCCAAATAATGTTATCAGAGATGGAAAATCAAGAAGACCACTTCTGTTCTGTCTTGATAAGTTCAAACAATACCTCACTCTGAATTGGATTCAGGATCAAAGCCCAAATTGTAATTATGCCCAGAAATTGAAAAAATATCTTACATGCACAAATTAGAGGTGTATATGCCAAATTTATGTTAAAGTAAGGAAATTTCCAAATGCAATATAATGGATATTAAGCATAATGATTTCAATGAGCCAGATTATGTTAGAGATTGGGCTCAAGTAATGAAAATTCTGCTTAAACTGATCTGTATAGTTTTTAATATAAAATATGGAACAACTGAATATACCACAGTTGTTACCATACCTTTTATTTTTGTGGCCCTTTAATACCTTGTATCTAAAGAAATCCTGGACTAAAAGAAATAGACGTTGACGTTAAAATTGCTAGAAGAAATATAAACAGTCCCAGACCTTTTGAATGGAGATAAGGAAGTCTTAAAAAAAAAAAAAACTTGTTGAAGATGAAAGAAGCTAGCGTGCTGACAACTATAATTAATTATTTATTTTGTTACCTGATTTATATGGCCATCCACTTGCTAAACAATTATGTTAATGTGCAATGTCAGCCCAGTGCAAAAAGATGAAGAGGTAACAGCCTTTTTTTTCTTAAGCTCAAAAATTCATAGAAATGTTGAACTGTGACCATAAAATAAAGAGATGGCTTCAATTTTAGAGAAAGATGATAAATCTAGAAAAATGTTAAATTGCATTGATACATTATTCTGATGACAACAATTGTAACATATAGCTATGAAAACTACCATCAGAAATGAGCAACAAAACTTTGTTGTCTTTCAATTTTACTCCTGAAAATATATATTTTGGATGACAAGAATAACAAAGTAATTGAAATCTGGTTTCTACCAAATATTCTACCATTAACTTGGAAGTGGAACTATCACATTTTGCTAAGGACATTTAAAAAGCAAGAAACTTCTTATCTCCCAATTAAATGAGTTTATTATGAACAATGCAAGGAAACATTGAAACACAAGCACAGGGATAGATCTACCTTACTAAAACTCTGGGTATCATTAAACTTAATCCTACATTCTATGCAAGACTTTTTGGAAATAAAGTCACTATTTCAAATACTTATTGCAAAAGATCATGCAGTATCAAAAGGATTAAATAATGGTTTAATAATAATAATCCCATTTTAAATACTGACCGAAAACAATAACATTTATTTGGATTTATATGGACACCCATTTATGAAATACAATTTTGGCAGGTTTATGAGAATAATAAAAATACAGTAATATGCAAAACCTAGAGTTTTAATCAAGAGTATCCAATCCATTGAGCAGTATACTGTCTAGATTCCCACTTCAATTTATTTTAATACATGAAAGAAAAGCCAACTCTATATTTTGCTAGAAATGGATCTCAATGAAGAGTTACTATGGAAAAAGGAGCTTCCTAGGTTCTTCTAGACAATGGCATTTAAGGGATGGGGTCTGCAGCATAATGGCATTTAAGGGATGGGGTCTGCAGCATACTCATCCTGTCAAACCTGATGGAAGAGATGGTCCCACAAATAGCTTGGCCCTGATAAAGATAGGGCTTAAAATAATTAACACCTTGAATTACACTAGAAGCTAGAACAAAACTAGGAGCCAGTACACCTTGCTCAACAGCAGTATGATATAGGCAAACCAAGAGCTATATCATATTGTTCCATATATTTTGGATAAGTTGTAATATTTTTGGTCTTCAAGAGCAGCCTCAAGTAGAGTGCATTGCAGTGGTTCAACTGAGAAGTCACCTAAGCCCATGAAATGTATTCTATTAATTTTATCATTCCCAAAGTTCACAAGAATCCACATAAACTTTCTGTCATTTTTTTTGTTAACTAGTTCTTATAGATAAAAGAACTCTTGGTGTACTACACTTACACACTAATTGGTTTCTTTTGTATCTTCACTATGCACTTATGATAATTCCTGATTGTATCTTCAGTTAACACATTAATGCAAGAATTTCTTTTTTTAGTTTAAAGAATTATGCATTCATTATGGAGGAAAATTAATATGTCAAAGCAAACTACAATTAGGAATTCTTCATTTCAGTTTATGCTTTTTCAATTAGGCTCTCTATAATTTTAATCATGGGAGCATTAACATGTTTCCATAATTTACATACCTGTGATATAATTAAGTCTTGAAATGTCTCAGTAATATACAGAAAAATGGGGAACTTAGTCATCTCTTTTTTTGTGTTTGGGTCCAAATCATAGAAGGAATTTGTTCTAGATAGCTTGGTATAAGGCATAAAAAGATACAGAGTGCCATATTTGTGTCTACTCTGAGATTTTCCATTCCCCTACTTATGGCAACTCAGGAACAGATCAGGGAAGTTTCATGAGTTGACAACTATTAGCTGCAGTAGATCTGATTAATCTATATTGAGTTTCCACAGGGGATACTCAAATTCATTTATTAATTACTGTTATAGCCAAGAAGTATCAGCAAGAAAAAAAAAGTTTACAAATAACATCATACTATTCAGGATAGTGAGCTCAAGTAATCTGGAAAATGATGAAAAAAATCTAACAAAATTACATTACATGAGCTCCAAATATTTGAGGGAATAGAAATAAAAAAAAACAAACCGAAAAACTGCACCAAAAATAACCAAAAAACAAAACAAAGAACTAGTAAATATATCAGGTATGCAGATAGATTTTAAAAAGTAAAATATCTCATAATTTTTCTCACAGAGAAATGTTTGTCAATAAAAGAAGACAGCTATGATAAATTAACATTTCAAATTCAAAAGGATTTAGATAGCTGGGCTAAAATACAATTGTCACTGCTGGGGCAGATTGCAACTGTAAAAATGAATGTGTTACCAAAATTACTATTTTTGTTCCAAATGGTGCCAGTCAAGCTAAGAAGGAAATTTTTTGAGGACCGAAACCAAAAAAAAAACAAAATTTATTTGGCAGAAGAAAAAAGTTAGGATAAAATATAAATTATTACAAGATAGTAGAAGCAAGGGAGTCCCAGACTTTGAATTATATTATCAGATGGCAATAACTACATGGATTATGGATTGGGTTAATTTGATAGATAAAATAATATTAACAATAGAGGGTTATGACCTACAACTTGGCTGGAATGCGTTTCTTTGGGATGGGAAAAGTAAATATCATACCTATTTCCAAAGACATTGGGTGAGAGATACTCTGCTATCTATAAACTAAAAAGAACCATTATGTGTTGGCGCCATTACAGTTATCGACAATGGAAGCACTAATATTTTCCAATGCTCTTGATTTCAACAAAATGATAAAATATAGAAATCTGTTAAATAAAAAGGGGGAATTAAAAACACGGAACCAATTAGAATCCCAGGCAATTGAAATAGGATGGTGGCCTTATTTGCAGGTTCAAACACTCTACAAGACAAGGAACAATTTGGTTTTTCTATAGCTCAGCAAGACTTAAATAAAATATTACAAGTGGTGGAAAAAATGATTAGTAAAATATAAAATAACCTATTGGATAATAAAATGAAAGATGAAACTGTTAAAGAAAGTATGATAACCTGGGCCAAAAATGTGGGCCACAGCATTGATTTGGAACAGTGGGGATGTATTTGGTAGGTAAATTATAAGTTAACATTGCCAGTCTCATAAAAAGAGAACATATATAAAATGTTTTACCACTGGCAACTCCCTCCAGTGAGAATAGCCAAAATATTCCCAAATATGATTGCTAAATGTTGGAGATGTAACCATAAATAGGGAAAGTATTTCCATATGTGGTGGACATGCCCCCATGCATGGAGATACTGGCGAAAAATTTAAATTTAAATTTAAATTCAAATTTAAATCAGAAATCTTGTTATGCATGTTAGAGTCTAATATGAATAGAAAACACCAATATTTAATGCTCTATAACGGCTGCCAGAATTTCACCCAAAATTGGAAACATGACCCTGCCTCCCAAAGCCATAATAATTAATAAGGTATACGAATGTGCAGAGATGGACAGAATGACGAAGTTATTAAAGGATAAGAAAGAAGAAGAATACTATAAAATATGGGATGTTTGGTATGAATGGATAAGAAAAAGATGCAAAAGCATCAAATGATAATTATTTATCATTTTTAATGATAAATTATAAATTATAATAATAATAATAATAATATAATGATAATTATGGTATGTAATACCATAAAACAATAATGTTTATGTGTAAATAAATGTAAATACAAATGTATATATGTATAAAATGCCTAGGATGATGAAGAAGCAAATACAGAGATGGATAACACATTAATAGAAGACACTTACAAATGTAAACACTGTTATAGTAACATTGTAAAATGTGGAAATTTGTTTTTAGTTGCCAAAACATTGAATAAATAAATTTATTTTAAAAAAGAAATGAAATTTCTATAAGACACGAGAGAACTCCTCCAACTCTCCATATATGAATGGGATTCAAGCAACTTATATTTTAAAACTGTTAGGACTAGGAACAATAGGAAGTCCTGACATAGGACAGTCTGGGATAATGGTTCCTGTAGACTACTAAATGAGCAGTGGATGCCAAGGAATGAGAAGAAAGTTTTGCCACTAAGTATATCAGAGATGATACCTCCTTTCAGAGGCTATTTTGTCTTTGAGACGCCTTCTAGAATATCCATATGATCATGCAATATCATATGGTTATTCTAGATCCGTGATGGAGAACCTATGGCATGCGTGCCACAGGGGTCATGCAGAGCCATTTGTACTGACACGTGAATTAGAGGTAAACCTACCTCACTGTGCATGTGCATGCCTCACAGCTAATTTTTGGAGGGTTTGAGGACTTTTTTGGCCTCCCACAGGCTGGAAGAAGGCTTCTGTAGGCTTTGTAGGCCAAAAACTAGCCCCGTTTTGTCACTTCCTGTTTTTGTGAAATACTGGAAGTGATGAAACGGGGCTAGTTTTTGACCTGCAAAGCCTTCAGAAGCCTTCCTGAAGTCTCTGGGAGGCTAAAAAAGGCCTCAAACTGGCTGAAAATCAGCTATGAGGCACAGTGCAGGTAAGGGAATGGCGGGGGGTGGGAGGATTGCGCATACATGCGTAGGGGATGGGGCACTCACATTGCCTTCTGGGTGCTGGCACGCAAGCTCAAGTGTGCAAGCACACGCACAATTTTTGGCACAGGAGCTCAAAAAGGTTAGCCACCACTGTTCTAGATTAAGCTGCAAATGATTAAAAAAAAACTTAACCACAGACCTGCCAACCCCTGATAAAGGAAAATCTGGAGACCCATGAAAAAAAATCTGGAGATTCTATAAAAAATAGTGAGATTCACGGTCATGTGAATAACTAACCAATCAGAGCATGTTATATCCGGTGGTAGAAAAAGCAAAATGGAGGCGCCCAGAGTAAAAAGAAATGTAGTGTATGTATATATGACTGTATGGTAATATCGATATTGCGTGATCTGAGAAGTGGTGTCATGTCGTTTGTGTGAGAATCAGATTTATGCACGTATAAGCCGCCCCCCAAATTTGAAAAAAAAAAAAGCGTTTTAAATTCAGCGTGAGATTGAGGAGCCTTGTCGTGAGACCATGAGAAATGACAAAAAATCGTGAGACTCACGGCAGAACCGTGAGAGTTGGCAGGGCTGTAACCATATAACTCATTTTCAGAAATAAGAACAATTAATCTATGTCCATAAATAGGCAAGCAAATATATACTGTATCTAAACATTTTATTAAAATTCTGGATATAAATTTTCCAAACCAGAAATATCTCTAGCAAAGCAAGCATACGTTTAAGTGTATTGCATTCATGTTCCCACTTCAGTATACCTATTAATGTGTATGTACTATATTTGTTTAATACTTGCAGAGTTAATATATATTTCCCCTACTGAAGACAAAGACAGACTAAAGCTGATATTCAATATGAATGGAAAGTTGCAAAACAAATAGTTTCTGCATTAAGTACTTTCCTATATGCTTCAGTAGTAGTCAATATCAATATCAATTCATATAAAAATCTCAATAACAGTTTCTTAAATTGCTTTCAGGTATGTTCACAAATTGAACAAATAATACTGATATTATTATAATGGATGATTATTCCCAAAATATTTTTACTAGTTATCTCCATCTTCTTCTATATTATATATTCAGAAAACTTTGAAGATATTGATGTTCCTATGATATATATTGGCATGCAGAACAGCAATTTGCAAGTTGGTTTATAGGGAAAACTTTATCCACAGCTTCCTATTAATGAAGTTCTTTTTTACAAAACATTTGCCAAAAAAATAGATAGTATTTAGCTGAAACACTTTTCAGTCATAGTTTGAAAATGTTATGGTATGAGTGGTCCTTAACTTAATCTAAATCTGTGGATGCTATGGTTTATTCTATTGTAATGATTGGAGTTGGATAAAGCATTTGGTTGAAGAAAAATGGTTGGGTCTATGCAGGGGTGGGATTCATCTAGTTTGGACCGGTTTGGGTGAACCCCTTGTTCTGATGATCAGCTGACTCCAAATTGGTTCGCTCCAACAAGCATGTAGGACTGCCTGCTCACCCCTGCTCTTTCCTGTGCTTTGTGTTTTTTTGTTAGAGCACAGCTGGATTCACGCAGCAGAGCAGTTTGCCATGCTTCAGATGTTTTCTTCAGCTGCAGTTAAGGTATTAGCTTTTTTTAAACACGCTCACCAAACCAGTTGTTATACCACTTGAATCGCACCCCTGTGTCTATGCCGAGGTCATTTTTATAGGGAAAACAATGGACTCAATGCAAGACCAAGAACACATATGCGGAAACAGATAGAATGCTACAAGAGGCATGTATGCACTTTGGATTTAGTAGAAAAAATATTAAGGAAAAGAAAATAGAAAGGGGAAATTAATGATGATGGTGAGGAAATCACCTGGAAGAGTGAGGAGTGAAATGGCAGAATAATCTAGAGATTCTAGCCTTGAGATGAAGGGGAAGACTAGGAATAAAAACCTGGAGTGCCTTGTTAGAGCACAGAAAGACCAGAAGGATGGACCTTGTTATGTGTAAGAGATTCAGATCCTGGACTGTGGAACTCTGTGATTTAAAGCAGGAGTCTCCAACCTTTTGGACCTCAGGGACCACCAAATTCATAATTTTAGAACCCAGGGACAATAACCAGTAACCAGTTCTGTGGGTGTGTTCTAATTTGTGGATGTGGCTTGGTGGTCATGTGACCGGCTGGGTATGGCTTGAATGTAAATATTATAAATATTTATATAAATATAGATTTTTTTTTTAAAAAAGAGCAACTTTTACCCAAAATCAGGCAAAGCAGGCAGATTGAGTTGCTCACAGAATTACAGATTCATTCAGAGATCCATCTGCCATTGGCTAGCTCAGTCTAATATTTTTAGTATTTTTTTAGTATTTATCTGATTTGTCAATCACTTACAAGATACAGGTATAAGAATAAATATAGTTTTGAATACATGAGATAGATACTTATAAGATATAAGAAAAATTAAAAAACAATAGGAACAGGGATGGTTATGCACAATTCGTGCACTTATGCACGCCCCCTACAGGCCTCTTAGGAAGGGGTGAGGTCCAATAGTAGCAAAGTTAAAGTTTTTGGGGTTGCGGGAAGACGCCAAAGAGTCCAGGTAGAGTTTTCCAACATATTGACCACTCTGTTGCTGAAGTTGTATTTTCTGCCAGTCACATTTGGTGTGGTTTTACCTGAGTTTGTATCTATTGTTGCTCTTGTATTGTTGATTAAAGCTTAAATATTCATTTGCAGGTAGGACATTGCAATGTATGATTTTAATATGCTATATTTAGATCGGACGGATCGGTAGACATTAGTTCTAGGTTCTTCTAGGTCTAGAATTTGCAAGTCTGGTGGCATAACGTATTCTGCAATGAGTAGTTTCTTTGTGAAATATTTCTGGACTTTTTCAATATGAGTCGTTAAATATCAGGATACATTGATATTGAGGTTCCCAGCACTGGAATGAGTTGTATTCAAGTATAAGAAGTCTACCAAATGTTTTGTATTTCTCTAGTTAGTAGTCGTGATAGTACCAGAGAGAAGCTACGTAAGGATTAAGATTAAGTTTGTAATGATGATGGCAGCAAGCTGATGATGGCCAGAGAGAAGATTCTGCTCGAACATTCTTACAACTTTAAAAGCCATCTACAATGACGGGGATAATACCCGAGGAAGCTGCAAACTGCCATGCATGTAATACCGCGGAAAAAGCTAATAAAAAAATAAATATATATATAATATATATGACTATATAGTATATATTATATAATAATATATAGTATTATACCTATACTATATATATATATTAATATACTAATTATATAATTTATAATTATATTATCAACTTTAATTAATTTTAAAGAGAGGCAAACTTTTACCCAACAATCAGGCCAAAGCAAGGCAGATATAAGTTCTCACAGAATCTACTTCAGTGATCTATCTATCTGCAACTGGACTAGGCTCAGTCCTGTCAAAATTATGCTTCGCCGTTGAGTTCTGCCATTGACACTTGCTTGCAAAAGCAAAACTTCAAGTTTCTAAAGGGAAGTTTGTGCTGTGCTGAGCCGAAGATCTAAAGACTAGCTGAAAGCAGAGAAATCCAACTATCTTCTGCTTCCTAACGAAAATCTAAATCTCCCTGGCACAGCAGAAACAGATGCATGGTCGGAAAAAAGGAAAAATTAGCAATATTAGCATGGCAAGTCTTAACCGAAGTAATGGATAGGTGAGTTGAGGTGCGCGCAGGCGCCGGTTCCTGTGGCCATGGGTGGACGAGCGCAGCCTTTGTGGTTTCTGCACACCTAGATTAATTGCATTTGTGAGGATACTTCTGTGGGTGGCACGTCTCTCCTGCGGCCCACAAAAATTTGCTCACGGCCCACCAGTGGGCCATGCCGCCCATTAGCTTACGGTGAACAGCCTTGCATTTAAAAGGCTTTGTTTTGCATCAACAACCATGACATTACAGAATATATGATAGTTGTACAGATGATATTACAGGGATTTTTCCATTCACTCAACTAGAAATGAACTATCTGAAAATGTATCCTATAACGTATCACAAAGGAAATTATTTGTATTGAGCGATGAGACAGATCTCCTCTGTAGGCAGCTTGCAAAAGCAGCGTCGATGGTCTTCTCAGCATTACAGGGAGTACATAAGGGAAAAGTTTAGAACCCCTACCCTTATCTCGCATGCCTATTTAGTGAAACAAAAAGCCAGTATGTACTCATTCCTCCTTAACCTCCTCTTGTAAAGGAACGATACCTTCACAGTTTCCAGGGCACTACCTCGAAATTTCCCGCTCACCGCCCCTTTTAGTTACGAAAATATTCAAGAATTCCCAAAAGTCAATCCTCAACTAATGGAATTTTATGACTTCTCACTCTCCTGTTGGTCCTCTCAGTAGTTAATAGTTCTGCGCCATCGGCGTTTCTCTCTTCCATCGTATCATGTGTGGCGTTAATACAAATTCGCACTATAAGATGTAAATATATTTCAGCAGTTACATTCAAAAGAAGAGTTTCTTATCAGTCTCCCCCTCCCTTTCTTCTTCCATTGAAAGAAATGACAGATACACGGATCTAGAATATCCTCGCCCTCCTTAAAAAAAAAAAAGATATGTTCTACCTGGATAAAAAAACAAAATCTAGTTTATATTTGCAATTCAGGATTGGTTTTATCAGGGCTATTTTTTGTGGAACTTACGTAATTAATGTGGGTGCTTTATGGTGTTAGTATTTGGTACCCCATCTCATTGTTCTGAAGAAGGTGGTGTTTCCAAGCATCTACCTAAATATTGATTGTGGACTCCATAGAATCTAATGGAATGCTCCTTTAGTTTCAAAATGTTGTTCCCCACTGCTACACCATGATGGGGGTGGCAGGCTGTGGGAAGGGGGGGTGTCCTGAGGGTTTGAAGTGAATCATCTGGTTTGGATCAAAGCTCAGTGAACATACTGGTATGATCTAGCCTAACCGCTGTTTTTGGCAAGTGTGAAGCTCTACTGTCACGGGCCGTTAATAACTCTGGACAAGATGGGAGAAAGGGCCAGATGAAATTTTGGTCCAAATTTCTTAGAGGTTGTAATGATTTTTAAAGAACTATTTGTGGACAGTTATACACGGTTCCCCCAATCATTGAAAGGTTTAGGTTTCAAAACGTTTTTATGTCTAACATGAGTTTTTGTTAAACTGGGCGTGCTACGCTTCCTGTAAAGACAATCTTATCACTGGCCAAAATGGGCTTTCTAAGTTAATCCATCCACTTTTAACGGAAGGGATTTCAGGAAACTTTGTGTGAAAGTTTTCCGGCATGGGTTGCAATTCTTTGCCCGTGGCTACCTGGAAATGGGGTGAGCCCCATGCTTACTATGGAATTGAGTTATTGTATGCTAGCCTCTACAACGGAAGAAGGTCAGTCCAATTATCCCTTGTGACGTAATTAAACATCTTAAAGCTTATTGTCTGATATGCTGTTACACTCTCTCCATCGATCCGTCCATTTGGGGTCATTTCCTGACGACCATACCCTGGCGTGGAGCCTAATAGGTTTAAAATGCCCCCAAAATTTGGATGGTGAACACTGAACATCCCTATATCGTGAGATAATCGAATTCTGTCGAAGCCTCCATGAAACGAAAGGCGATATATGTAACTATATGAAAACATCTTTGCCAATCAGCCTTTGCAAGTTGGGATCTTTGGCATGGCGATACAAGGGTGAGACCTATTTGGAAACAAAAGTCATCAGCGTACAACCCAAATGAACAGTAATTTTCCCGCAGCTGTGCAGGAAGCTCCATAAAGCTATAGAAATGATTCTCTTTCCAGGTAGCAGCAGAAGGTCTTGCTTTATTGTTAACTTCATAAAGACCCATGATATTTTACGCTTGTCTTCCTCTGTTACACAGTCACAGGATGGAGCAGCTTGCAACATCGTTATCACATGTCCTTTTCTGAGGGAACACCGGGCCACCAAAAAATTGTCTTCTTGATGAAGTGCAAGAGTTTTTACAAACCCAAAGTATCCTGCCTAATTTTGCGAGGCATGGCAAGCATTTCGCACTATGAGTCCTCTACCTGGCTATGATAGGGTACATACAAGCTTAAGATTCTTCTACCACCAAGCAGCCAATCCATCTCTGAAGTCAATCAAGTGGTTTTTTATATAGCCTGGGCCAGTCGGACTGTCTCTGTAAGTAGTCCTCCTTAAATATTGACGTCGGTATATGTCTTCATGTCAGGGATGATTTTTTTTCTCTTTGAGTGGCCTGGGTGAATTACTATTAGGCCTGCTAGTTGGTCTGCTGTTGCGCATCATTTGATTTTATAATCTAATCCTCC
>BHFT01017762.1:0-10744 GCA_004320025.1 Laticauda laticaudata | reverse complement strand
TGGATGGAAACAGAACAAGGAGAGATTTAACCTGGAAATAAGGAGAAACTTTCTGACAGTGAGAACAATCAACCAATAGAACAGATTGTCCTCGGAAGTTGTGGCAGCACCATCACTTGAGACTCTCAAGAAGAGATTGGACTGCCATTTGTTAGAAATGGTATAGGGTCTCCTGCTTGGGCTGGAGGTTGGACTAGATGATGTACAATGTCCCTTCCAACTCTGATTAACTGTTATCTGTGTGAGTATACCTTCTCTTTTTTAATGTGTTCTCTTACTAGAGAGTTTTCTGAACTTTGTTGGCCTGGGCTTCATGCTATAGGTCTCAAGGCCATCTTTCCTTAAGAGGAGGGTGTTACATTAGGTACTGACCAGTAGAAGGCTTTGTGCTAAATGGGATTCCTATGGCATAGACAATAAACTTTCATTTATTGTGAATTTTCTGATTAAATTTAAAAGATTCAACTTTTATTTAGTGGAAAAGAAATATTTCAAAGTAATGAACTCCTATCCCTTCTCAACATTTATTACAGTTAACAAAGCACAAAATACATACTACCGGTCATATACAATTCTGAGGTTTTACACTGATGTAATCATAGAGTTTTAGGCTTATTATTTAGATATTTTCACAGTACAACTAAGGGACCCTGCTTTATTTCCAATGCTGGATTTATTGCCACATTATGAAAATTCAGTTTATATGTGAATAATAATACAAATAAATATGCCTCTAAGACACCTTGGACTTTTTGCTACCTAACA
Organism: Laticauda laticaudata; assembly: GCA_004320025.1. Classification (NCBI taxonomy): domain Eukaryota; kingdom Metazoa; phylum Chordata; class Lepidosauria; order Squamata; family Elapidae; genus Laticauda; species Laticauda laticaudata. Next base: position 9,979 of record BHFT01017762.1, on the reverse strand, counting down.
CACTCCCTGATGGACAATAGAATACATGTCATACCCAAATAGTGCACAGTGGGCACATGAATAATTGATAGGCCTAGGAGCTGAATGTCAAAGGAATAAATGTAGCCTCTTTCAATCTAATCTATACATAGCTTTGAAAATAGGTACCCCATTGATCCACCTTTGTCCTGACAGATTTAGAAATTGTCAGACTTCTGACATAAATTTTTGTGTTCTGTAAAATATCTAGCAGACTGGTGATATTTATAACTTGTAATATTACAGAATATAAAACCACCATCCTCTTTGAGTATCCTAATATTCTATCAACATATATGGGTTTTTTAAAAATTCATCTTCAACTGCTTTCATGTGATAGAAAAATAAGAATGAACCAATTTAACAGTTTATGTATGTGAGAAAGGAAATAGCAATAGCCCTTATATTTATATACTGCTTCACAGTGCTTTGCAGCCCTCTCTGAGTGGTTTACAATATCAGCATACTGTTCCCAACAGTATGGGCCCTCATTTTACCAACCTTGGATGGATTGAAGGCTGAGCCAACCTTGAGCTGGTCAGGATCAAACTCCTGGCAGTGGACAGTCAGCCTACAATATTGCGTTCTAACCATTGTACCACCACAGCTCTTAAAATGTTATAAGTATTTTGAGTAGAGCAATCAGATATTTATTTCCATCTTGCCAATCTCTCGGGACCAGATACGGAGACACAGATCTTTCATTGATTAGCTGTTTGTCCTTTTTTGGGAGCTGAGGTAGTGTTTGTCATTGAGAGTCTTTCATTAAATCCAATCCTAGAAATATCAACCTAATGGGTGAAAGCTTCTGAAGGTAGGAATGAAAAAGCATTGGTATTTGGCTATTACCTCCTAAAATTAGTGAGAGGGAAGAAACCAGAAATCTGGTGAAGCGATGGCAATCTCACTCTAGTGTCTCAATGTTATGTAATAATTAAGTAAAATGTAGTGGTTTTTATAGTATCAGATGATGAGCTCCAAGGACAAGTCTTATTTCATTACTGAGCTTTTCAAGTTCTTGAGGCCAGTCATTTATTTCAGTCCAAATTATCCTATAGAGTTATTGTCAGGATAGAAATGATCCTTTGGGTGCTCTTTGGTTTTCTTAGAGGAAAGGCACACAAATACATATTTATTTGATTTTTATCCCACCTTCATTGTTTTATAAGTAACTCAAGGTGATGAATATGCATAATATTCCTAACTCCTCTTTTTTTCTCACCAAAACAAAACTGTGAGGTTTGTTGAACTGAGAGAAAGAAACTGGCTCAAAGTCACCAAACCAGCTTTCATGCCAAGATGGCATTAGACCTCACAGTTCTAGATCAGTACTTTTGATATAACGGAATAATAGAGTGGGGAGGGAGCGTGGAGATTTTCATGTCCAACCACCTGCTCAAGGAGACCCTATACTATTTCAGATAAATGGCTGTCCAGTATCTTTTTCAAGCATCCAGTGATGGAATACCATAACTTCTGAAGGCTTAACCTCAATTACTATACCTAACTTACTCTCAAGTATATAATATGACACCAAAATGTCAAAGTATTGCATGATTTCACCCATTTTTAATTTTTTATTTGGATTTTTTAAAAATAGACAAGATTTGGACTGCACAGCTGACACTTAGAAGTATTGTATCATGTCACCTGTGGGAACTGACTTTCTGACTCTATAAACCCTATTTAGTCTACATCAGTTACTTTTTACCCCAGTGATACAACTTGGAAAGATTCTTAGCAATTGCTAATGGACCTGTATGTTTTTTATATTATGAGCTCATGGAGCTCCATGACTGAGAAGTAATATGAAATATTTGGGGACATCATACTTTCAGTAAAAGATTCAAATAACAAAATATTAATCTAAATACAGTAATGAATTTGGGACACAGTAGCTTAACCAGAAATGAAAGATTAAGCATACCTAATATGGAGTCATAAATCATTCTGAAAGCAAAGAACAAAGGGTGCTTTGAATTACACTCCAAATACCTTCTGTTAATAATAAATACATGTTGCAACTTTTTCCAAGCACTGGATATCTAATCACAATTCTCACATATCTGTACTCATTCTGTATCTTAATTTACTTTTAAACTGGGGTGTATTTTAGATTTAATTCCATGAATTCCATCAGAAAATATGCTGCTGTGAAAAATTATATGTGTCCATTGGAAATCACTTTTTTGAATGTCTGGATGCATTAAAGTTCAGTGACAATTTTACACACAATTTATAGATTTCTTGAAATAAGTGTTCAGAGTAGATATATAAGCAGCTGGTTAATTTTAGAACCACAAATAGCTCAGCAATTAATTCAAGCACATTCACAGAAATAAACAACCACAGTTGAATGTTTAGTGAAGTTCTGTAATACTAGATCATTCAACTTTCTTTTTTCCTGGAGATTTTTGAAGTATGATTACTATGAGAAATGGCCAAGGGATAGGACAGAAAAACAGACCACTGATCGAATGCAGAAATATTTTGTTTTTCTTACTTGTAAATCTGGATGAGCATTTTATTTCTGTTGAAGTGATCCATTTTCTGAAAAGTGCATCCTAGTCTGAAGAAAGCTGTGAGGTAAGAAAATAGCCCCAAATGGATAAATTAAAAACAAGAAGGGGGAATATCATAACTTTTTTCATTCATTCTCTGTTACATACATTTTCTCTTTCTTCTCTGTTTTTTTGCCCAGATGGAGAAAATAATTCTTGCTAGAAATGTGAGAAAGCTTTTGAAATTAAGCTAACGATTGCATGCTGCTTACCTTCTATTAATTGCATGATAATAATTTTCCTTTTTCAGAGAACAAATTGTATGTTCACCCTTTGTTGGGAAACAATCAGAAAGGAGATTTGGATTCAGAAATTATGAAATATTATAAATCAGGGGTGTTAAACTCCAGGCGGGCCAGAATTCCATTTTTGGCTGGCAGAGAGTTGCAGGAAGCCATTGCAGCCCTTTTGAGGGCTGTGTGAGGCTCTCCTAAGCTCTGTATTCACTGACAGAGGGTTAGGGCAGCCAAAAACGTAGTTCAGGAGCCCATTTTCACTGGCAGAGCACTTGGGTCACCACAGACATCCCCAACATAAGTGATGTCGAGCTGGCCATGCCCATCCTGGCACCACCCACTCTTGTTCCAACTGGAGTCAAATACAATCCTAATGTGGCCCTCAATGAAATTGAGTTTGACACCCCATCTATAAAAAGAAAGGCCTTCACACAGTTAGTTACTAATGTAGGTGCATTCATTTCCATGTGAATCCAAAGCCGGACACAGTTTTACTACTTTTCATAACTTTGCATTGGAACTCGTCCACGCTAATGATTTAATGGAGACTCTTCTAAGGCCTTTTTTACTGCTCAAGAAGCATTTTACACTTCTCAACTGTTTTTTGTTTTTTTTAAATATCAGTCACATATTTTGACAGATTTTAAAAGATCCACTGTAGAGATTATTTTAAAGCTTTGTTATATTGTGAGAGAAAGTGAAGAACCAGACTCTATTTGAAAGCAAGAGCGAATGAAATATAAATGTCTGAATAAATTGAGTAGAAGGGTTTATATGTGTAGAGAAGGGGCCCAAAGGCCATCAGCAAGGTGTCCCTGTCCTATTTGAAAGTGGCCATTGTGATCTGCCGTCTGATGTTTTGAATGAAGCATGTAGACTTTCTTTTGTTACACTTACAAGTAGTAAAAAGAATCAGATTGGACAGTGCTATTTCTTCACTCGTATCACAGCTGAAAAGGTATGCAGGGAGGAACCAGATCAGTGATGGGATTCAATTTTTTTACTACTGATTCTGTGGGTGTGGCTTGGTGGGCATTGCATGGCATAGCTTGGTGGATGTGGCTTGGTGGGCATGGCAGGGGCAGGATACTGTAAAATCTCCATTCCCTCCCTACTCCTGAGGGAAGATTACCACTGGTTTTCCAAACTACTCAAAATTTCCTCTACTGGTTCTCCAGAACTGGTCAGAACCTGCTGCATACCACCTCTTAACCAGATGCTATTAATATATGCTTTATTTAACCAGCTTATCTTACAATATCATAATTTAATCTTATGTAAGTAAATGCAGTAAATGAGCCACGGCGGCACAATGGTTAGAAGAATGGAATACTACAGACTAACTCACTGCTCACTCAAGGAATTTGATTCTGAATGGTTCAAGGTTGACTCAGCTTTCCATCCTTCTAAGATGGGTAAAATGAGGACCCAGATTGTTGGGGGCAATAGGCTGTCTCTGTAAAACTACTTCGAGAGGGCTGTAAAGTATAAGTGATATTGCTATTTCACTAGCATTGTTTGTTATAGTTTTTGTTCAAAGCATACTTGCTGGCAATGTATGACCAGCAGAAAAGAAGTGTGCCTAAGAATCTATCCTTTCCTTAATTATATCTTTGTTCTATTTGTTGTATGTTGATATGGATTTTAAACAGTACATATTCATAATGAAGTTCCTGAAATTGGCCATAGTAACCCAAGAGATCCTCAATTATGTATTTGGGTTTTAAGACAAAAATAAAGTTTAGGTTGCAGAAAATAGTTGATCCTGGCCCCAAAGTTGCCAGTGGTAAATTGTTTTCTTAGTGAAAAGCGATCACTAAGAGCTAAATTTGATTTTAGTATATCTTTAGATGTATTCTTTTTTGACAAAGGTTGGTGTAAACCTTCTTCCTCTTCCTTCTACTTCTTCTTCCAGGATATGTATTAAAAATACAGATTCTAGATTATGTGACTTTAATAGACTTTATAGGGAAAAGAATTTGAACAAACTCTCAGTTACTTAAGCAAACTTTGACAGTGTTGAATTTCTGTGTATGCCTACCTTACAGTAAGTAAGGCTTAACTGGAAGGAAACATGGATTGATTGATTTTAATTTTGTGCTATCCAACTCCAGATCAATTCTGGATGATTGAATATATAATAAACAGAATAAAAGATATATAATAGAAACAACTATACAAAACAAGAATCACAATAGAAAAGAAAAAGCAATAAAGAATAAAATGTCAAATGTGGCAGCAACATCTAGCAAGGGTTTCCAAGGCCTTGGATAACAGCCAAATCTTTAAGATCTGTAGAATACGATCAGGTGGGAACCACTTAAATCTCAGAGGCAATCTCATTCCAGGAAGCAGGCACTGTAACAGAGAAATAATGGGGATTAATACTATATACTCCCATTGCCAGGAACCAAGTCATACACAGACTGCTGCATTCTTGGCCATGGCTGTTGTTTGAATACAGAAGTTATGCTGGGTGGCAAGGACAGCATTTTTTTCTAGCCAAGTATGCCTACATCAAGGGGTGTCACAGTTGGTATATTAGCAGCAGCTAGCTAAAGTTTTATTCAAATTCTTGCTCTTAGAGACCTTTTTCAGTCATTTCAATTGGGACACAGAAATCATACTTAAAGGCTGACTGTGCCATTAGATAAAATGGAATAGCCTTTGTTATGTATTTCCTCTTGGATAGCATTACAATGAGTAGAACATGGTCAGTGATTTAATTTCTTCCTACATTTTTATTTTCAGGGAAGAGGGGGAGTGTCCTTCAATTCTTCAGCATCTGGCACCAAAATGCTTTTGATCATCTATACTGAAATTGAAGTTTATCTTCTATGGCAGAACTATCTGGAAATAATACCTATTTAATAATACCTACACTTCTGAACATGTGGACTGAAAGCTCATAAAAGATCAATGAGATACTGTTCAGCAGCAACACAGGGACTTTTAGTGTCTTCTATTCTGTATATCTGTTATTATATCTCTGTGATGCAGACCTCTGTCTTCATCTTTATACCATTTGAAATAAATTGCATCTTGAATTTTAAGGCAATTTTAGACTGTTTACCTTGCATAGTACTACCAGTACAATCTTTCATACACAGCAAACCTGTGATCTTTCCAACTTGTAAATTCTGTGTGTCGGCAAACTAGGATGACTGTGTTTATTATCTTTTTCATGTATGGCTCAAAATGACAAAATTACAGATATTTTACATGTGTTCTGTGGTACAAAACAGATACTGTCTGCTCATATAATTCATCTTGAAAACATCTTGCTTTACAAAATTACAGAAAAGCACAGCAATTTACTCTTTTTTTTATTTTATTTCTCTGGCTTTGACAAAATCTTCAAAGCTCACAAGATGCCTTCCACATAAGAACTTAGACATGCAATAAACAATTTTCATCTAATTCAACCTTTTTGATTTTGACCTAATTCAACCACCAAAAGCATCAGCCCTTATGTAAGATTAGATACACACATATAGTCCAAATCAGATTAGCTTCAATCAAGGTAATTGTGTAGAAGAAAATTGTTCATTTCTGGTGTGCAGCTGTCACTTGGATCTAGCGTTTGATCCAAAGTGAAGGGTAGAGTTTATGATTAGTGTTCTTGCCTGATCCCAGATAATTTATATTTTAATACATAAAACTGTTTTGGTTTTTTTGCATGCTAGTAGCAAACAACCTTGAAAATATAATCTGTTAAGAGCAATACTGTTAAGTGATGTGAAGATGTGTTGTTGCTTTTTGCTTATAATATTGAACATATGAATATAGAGGCAAAAGTTAAGATTTCATCATTTTCATATTTAGATCTCGTCCAGTGTTTTTTTTTTCTAAATAATAGCAAAAATTTAGTAAGTTATATAGCATTCCATATAAAATTACTATGGAGACAAAACAAAAGCAAATTTAGTAATGTAATATAGCCAAATGATAGAAAAGAAGTAATGTAGAATTTGGGGGAAATATTAAGAGTATGTAGAAAAAAGAAAACAAGAGAACTGTTAGCAGAATAGTGGAATGATTTAACTGAAGATAGGAAGAAACAGACTGAATGAGAGACACCTAATAATAGGCATTCAGGGAAAAGTAAAATATATGGTTTCAAAAGAAGGGGAAAAACATTTGGCATTCAGACAAATCAGCCATCCACAGACACATAGCGTCAAACCACATTTATACATGATATAAAAGACACAAAAACTAGGAAGGAGACAAAACTACTAGAACAGATCCTCTCCAGATGAGCAGGGATTAACATTAGAAAGATGTTGTATATAAACAGGGAACAAATCCCACATTCCTGAGCATTGATGATGTTATCTCGCTGGGTAATGAAATGTCTGCAAGCAAACAACTAAGCTCAGAAAGCACCAGAGGACTTCATAGAAAAAAAATCCAGAGAAACCATGTTATATGAACAATATATTATTCAATTCATGATCAGATTTAAAATAGTTTCTAAACTTTCAAAACTATTTGTAACAACAAAGACATTGCCAAAGATTTGAGATCTGAAATTAGACTTAGAATAACTTTATTGTTACTTTGAATGTACATTAATTGGTATACATTAAAATGAAATTTCATTGCATACAGCTCTCAAAGGGTCTCCACCTCCAATATTAATTAAATATGACAAAATAATAAATAAATACAAATTTATGCATATACCCACATATATTATATGACATGGAGAAACAACACAGTCTCCAAGTGTCCAAGACATATGTAAAAAGATATTGGAGCTGCAATCATTCATCTTGACTTTTTTTTATCCTTTCCTATGAACACCTTGGGTTGCCATCAGTATTCTTATATGAAGATTGGATATCCTTATATGATGGAATGATCCATGGGGGGGGGGGTGAGNGGAATGATCCATGGGGGGGGGGGTGAGATAGTTTTGTGATTTTTGTAGCAAATATACAAAAAGAAAAAAAGAAAAAGGCTAGGAAAAAAAGAGCAAGATGAAAAGAACAATCAATTAAGACTTGTTCAATAATTCAGCTGTACTAGTTTGAGCTCCCTTTAAATTCTTAATGTTTTAGGTTCTTTGGATGAACAACTTCACAGTTGGTGACTTGCATTCATGGAAGAGTGTTGTTCCTACTTGGACCCAGATCTCCTGAAAACAGCAAATAATACTTTTCTGGAAATAAAGATTGGAGATGCTTTCTCCTGAGAAAGACAAGCAGCTTTTTTCAATAAGCTGAACAGAAAGATAAATTCCAGCTATTTTTCTCCTGCCACATTCTGATAAAAAGTATTTAAAGATATTATTTAAAATGTACATATTGTCAGATATCTAAAGTAATGCTGCCATTCAATTGGAAGAAGGGTGGAGTCTTGTGAATTTATTCCTATTGCCTCTGACAACTGCTATTTTATAACTTGTATCCTGGTGCAGGAGCGGCCTGAGATTTTCTCACCTTTTAAGGAATGTATTAAGGGGGAGGGCCATGTGAGTTTTTTCATTCTGAGAGCCTGTGGAAGATGACCATGAGAATCCCTGCTTATCTTGTTCTCAAGACTGCCATTACAATAACATTTTCACACATTTGTGGATTGGCTGAATACACATCAGACTGGAGGGAGGGAAATCTACCGCCTTAAGTCTAACTGTAGTGCCTAAGGGAATTCAGAATCTGCTTTGACTGTATTGCTTTCACTTCTGCTCAATAAAAGGTTCCTTTTGAAATACTCAGTTTCTAGAGTGTTCACCTTTTTGAGTTACACATACCTCATCCTTATACAAACTTGCATATTAATAAGCATTTTCTCATTTATTTTTTCTATATTTACAATAAGTCCAAATTAAAATATACTATTTACTTGCTCTGCCCATTCAGTCAACCATCTGAATTAGTGTTATTTAACATCTATAGAAACCTACTTCAGCCTTTAACTGATTTTATTTAATTCATATGTAATCATAGACTGCTGATTCCTACAATATTCTGGTGGTTTATAATCAACCAAATCTTTGCAAATTAAGGTAAAAGCTATTCAGAATCCACAACACAATAAAATGTTATTTTTAATTCCTGGTGAACTAATGATCAATGGGAAAAACTCAGTTTTAACAACTTTTTATTTATTAGATTTTATCCCACTTTTATTGTTGTATAAGTAACTGAAAGTGATGAGTATATGTAAACATTTTTTTCTCTACAACAAGAACCCTGTGAGATGGATTGGGCCAAGAAAAAGTTATTTGGCCCAAAATCATTTGTCTGGCTTTCATGCCAAAAGTAATACTGAAACTCAAAGTCTTCTGATTTCTACTACATCCTTTCCTAAATGTTTGGAGAGAAAGCACCAAAATTGTACCACATGTTTCACATTCTAGACTTTTTGAAAGAGTCTGTGCAGTTATGTTTGAAAGTCTTTTATATTGCTTGTTCTTCTCAGGTGGATACTTTTGACCACATTCCAGTGTGTAAGAATTGGAAACACACAAGATGATGGACCATGTCAAGTATCTCTAAATCAACCTGATATGCATTAATTCAGAAATGTATAAACATTCTTATCTTCTTCTGCCTATTACTGCTTGAGTCTATAGAAGAGGAGGTTGTATCTTTTGTTGCTTGCTTGTTTCATTTCTATACCACCATAACAGCAAAGGATTCCTATCTATTGGACAACTTCATTGTAAGATGAAGAAACTGATCTTCTTCATTAGATAGCAAAGTAATATCATCAAGGAACATCAAAAAGAATAAATATTCAGTTCTGACAGATAGTTGCCCTTATAACTGGTCTTTATTTATGAGGAAAGGACTACTATCAAATAAAACAGTCAGAGAAAGTTATGAGTTGGCTGTCCAGTAGATCCACATGCCTGCTTACAATTCAATTCTTTGTGCTGGTAAGGTCAGGCCTGTTCTGTATGGGACTTGGAAGGCTCCAAGTTCCCTATTCTGATTGGCCGAAAAGGCCATTCGAGGATTGGCTGTTAAAGAACCAATCCGGTTAACCCGCCAAAGGGCGGGAACAGTTAAAGCGGTGTCATTGGCCACAAGCCGTGGGCAAGCTGCTATAAAAAGGGCTGCCGTGGCTTGGGCTATTGTTCCATTACTATTGCCTCGCGAGTTTAATAAAAGAGTTTATTGTTGGAACCTAGTCTCACACGCTTCTTTCCAG
>BHFT01017761.1:0-17386 GCA_004320025.1 Laticauda laticaudata | reverse complement strand
GTGTGTGTGTGTGTGTGTGTGTGTGTGTATGTAGGGGCAATCAAATTGATATTCTTTAAATGTATCAATTACAACACATTTCAATTGCCAATATAGTCTGGGAATGATGAGAGTTGAGACCTGAATGTTCCGCATTCCTTTTGCTTCCTCCATTAGTAAAGAGTTTTAAAACTTTCTCTTTGCTAATATGAATAGCAGCAAAAAAAAATGTGCTTTTCTGCAATGTACCTTAAGCTTCCATGTTGAAACAGGCTGGAAGTAAAGCTGGCATAAGCACTGCAATCCATCCCTCCAGTTTGGCAAAAGTACTTGCTAAGTGATTTGTCATGACAGCCCTTTCTTACTTTAACCAAATACCCACTGGTAAACTCTCTCTTTTATCACTGTTAAATAACATATTATGTGCAATTTAAACAGTTTCAGTCTTTCAACTATCCCAGCTTCTATTCCTTCTGTGTAATCAGTGAATGATGCATATATAATATATCCCCCACCCCTTAACCTTTTGGCTAATTAAGTGTAGTAATGTGATCCTGCCGCTGATGGATCAGCCAACTTCTTTCCCTTTTTCACTTATGCCAGGATAGCCAAGCACTAATCGCTGTCTTTCCCATGGATGATCTTTACAGATAAGTAGCTTCCACTTTCCAATCTTCTGATTGAGCATTCCCTCTTTTGACTCCCCTTTTATATGACACTTTTGAATATCCCATTCTAGTGTTTCCAGCAGTCTCCCCAAGAACTCTGGATGTCCTTTTCTATCGTATTCCTGCATTTCATCCTTCCACGGAACAGTTTTTAAAAGGTAGAAAGAAAGATCCAGTAGTTTATTAATATCACCAGTGGATGGGTTAAAACCAAAGATCCAGCAGTTATTGGGTGGACCAGATAAAAGAAAAAAAGAAAAGACCATCAATAGAAGGTCAAAATAATTAGGTTTACCAGTGAAGCTGAATAGATTTGTATAGTGCATACCTATTGTTCAAATTTTTCACCAGAATCTTGATACCTACATTTGCTAAACTGGTTCTTCAGATGAGCAGTATCTCTGGGTACCTAAGGAGCCCATGTGAGGCATGAAATAGGCCCCTGTCCTGTGTATGGTCATCTGATCCATTTTCCTTCTTCCTCCTGGGAGAGTTTTCTCCTAAGAGACAATTAACACCCTCCTGCTGGTGCTGGTGTGGACTGCTATTTGAAGTGGCTCCATACTTTCATCCTCCAACCTCTTACTAAGTAAATGGGACTGAGACATTCTTTTCAACCTGTATTGTGTGCTTACTTGTAATCACTTCCTCTCCAATGAGTGTAAATAGAAGCATTAATTTTCCCTTGCTAGTTATCCTGGAACTAAGGTGTGGATTCCAAAGGACAGGGGAATGAGTGAAAAGAACTATAAGAGTTTTTACCCCTTTTTTCCAGCTTCCTCTCAAGTTTCAGAACATGAACCTTCTCATCATTAAGACTCACCTGGCTGTTTGGGTGATATACTCCCATTGCTGTTATTTAGGTACAATTTCTTAATGAACATTTTTTTCTAAGACTTATTCCTGTCTTGGCATATCTCTTGGTGTTTTCCTTCTTTGGCATCCCTCCTCCAAATTCTAATTTAAGTATCAACACACAGATTAGTGGAAGCAGCTTCATACAGCAAAGTGTATTCCATCTTTACAAGAGAAGGTCTCTTCAGAAGGCAATGGATTTTCTAGCAGCCCATGATGAAATGACCATAGAGAGTACCAATCAATGACCTCAGGAGATAAGGGTTCTCCACCACACTAGCTTTGCAGGGAATTAAATAATGTGCAGAAGACTGGTCATACAGCTCTACTAGAAGGTGAAAAACACAACTCCTGAAACCAAGCAAGAAAAAACTGTCTTTGGGAACTGTGTGCATTCCTATCTTCAAACAATGGTTAGTGAATCATCACCTTGCTGGGGCAAACTGATGAGCATTTTGTAACAGATTTTCACTTACTAACTTCAACTACTCATTTCCACATAGCTGTGGTCTAGATCACCAGTCCGTTCACATGGCCCAGCCAGAAGTATTTGGGGGAAGTTTAATGGCTTCTTGATTATAATTAAATGGTTACTTATGGTAATGTTTAATTTTTTTTGAATTGGGACTAAATTTTGATTATTTGCAGAGAAGAAAGGGGCAGGGGATTTATTTAAAAGGAAAGGATGGAGTCAGGATATGCATAATAAATATAACTTGTATATCTGCAAATTATAATTTGCATAAGGTTTATGCATTAATACAAACTGGGGGAAGATAAGGAATGAAGAGATTTTGGTTTTAAAGAAATAGTTATAACTTCTTAATGTTCATACCTGCTGGAAATAAAAGGGAAGGTTTTTTTCTTTTTCTACTTCTTCTTTCTTTTCTTCTTTTTCTGCATGTTCTTAGTTTTTAAATCTTCTTTAATGTATCTCTTTATTTTATAGTTGTGTAATCTTTGCTTGTATAATATAAACGTCACTTGTTGAGAGGAGCAGCCATAGGAATCAAATAAATAAATCACACACCTTGCCAAGAAACAAAAAAAAAATAGACCTGATAACTTCCTATATTCTTGGGTCCATCTTCCCTGGCTTTTAAAAGACAAATTAAATGATATTTCTTTCTCTGCCTTCCAATTTTCAGATGTTGCAGAAATAAAATTGCTTGCTAATAAAGCCAAAGAAATCCATATGCAAAAGCTAACTATATAATCAGTAGTTTGAAATATTAAGTGATTTAGATGACATTTAATTAACTTGACTGTTCGCCATGTTAGGCCGCATAAAGCACAGCATGCTTACACTGGCAGTCTTAGGGCTATTAACAACATTTGATCATCTTTATTGCCCTGATCATTGCCCTCTTTATTGAAAGTTTGCCATTTGAAAATGGCAATTTAAAGTTTACTTTCAAGGCAGTTGGGTGCTGCCTGGATAGGAAAATCAAACTAAATTCAATTATCTAGAAGTATTTCAGCCAGACTGAGCAGTTGCCTTTTCCCGAAATAATAATTCTTATCACTTCTCAAAACTGACATTTAAAAAATGACTAAGACCATTTTGAGTTTGTATGTAAATGTTACCCATTTAAGAAAGTGTTGCAAGCTAGATTCAAATAACTTCAAGAACTGTAAGGAAAAAGTTCTGAAGGGAAAAAAAAAATCCTGTCAAATTTTTGGAATAGCAATGGGGAAACTTAAGACAAATTTGCATATGTATTTATCAAGTCATAAAAAGCATAAAAAAGTAAAAGTTAGAATATTTTGGACATGTGACGTGACACCCAGAAAATGCGGCATGCTTCACTTAATCCTCCAAGGAAAGATGGAAGGCAAATGAGATGAGAATGGACAAAACTCAACAACAGTTTTTCGTGTGGCTGTTGATAAAAATAGGATCGCCAACACGATCGCCAACATCCAATAACGGATATGGCACAAGAAGAAGTATTTATCAAGTCAAATACAGCCCATAATTTATTGCAAATTCTCAGGTTCTCAGGATCAATCATGCTTCTTGCAAGCCCATTTTAAATCATACTAATCTCCTTTAAAAACCATCTTAAAATGAAAGCAAACAAGCAATCCCTGACTATCTTCCTTTCTCCCTACTCCTTTTTAAAATAATGGTGCAAATGAACAAATCCCACTTGAAAACTTCTCACAGGCTTTTAAATGAATGCCAATGTTCATCCTAATACACAAGGATGAAAGGCAAACATGGAAGACAAACATGGATTCAGCATAAAGAACTGTGGACTGTATTACCTTTATAAAGATATACAAAATGAAGAGCAGGCTACAAGAAGAGGTAGCTGTCGGAAAGGAAACTGTAAGACATGATTTATTTTGTTTAAATAATACGTAACTAAAGTGAGGTTATCAACTGACAGTGCAGTTAATAAAGTTCCCAAATGTTATTTTTTTAATATAACCACAAGGAGAAATTATTACATAGATGATTGGAAAATAATTGTATTAGCTATATTCCATTTGAACAAAATGAAATGACTTAATTTTTTAGTTGACCTCTACCTTATTTTTCAAGATGTAGCTTCCTGCAGCTTCCTGCAGCATAACCTTGATAAGCGAAGTGTGGCTCATTGCCAAGAAAAAATTGACCATCTCTCCTTTAAATGGAAAAGTGTCACTACACTCCAGCAACAAATAAGTCTTCTAAGAATTTTTAATCAGACCTTGAGACAAGTAAAGAAACACCATGTTTTCCTTGAGATATAGAATCTAAACGAGGGAAGAGATTCTTGCAAACTTTGGAATGTTAAAACAAACACACCTTTATGTCAATTTAGATGTTGGACATCAAGTTTTTTTATCCAATAAACTATCCAACTAGCTCAAATATTTATATAATTGGACTTCATACGGAGCAAGCTGAACAATGTGCTATAAAGCATCTGACAATAAAATATTCAGTGCAGAAAAAAGCTTCTGAATGTAGAGTCCTACTGATAGAACCTTCAAGGCAAACGATAAGTTTCATGTCCCTAAATTATGTCATTGGCTTGGGAACTAATAGTAAAGTGATTTTATGCAGTGCTTTTAAAATTTCATTTGGATAACTTTGAACTATAAGATTTCATCAGGTTATATTGGTACTCTAGATTGAAGGCAGATCTACAATATGTGAGATAAATAGATGGAAAAAAAGATTTTTTTAAAAAAAAAAAGAACTGGGGAATCATTTAAAATACTTATGTCCAAATCTGCAGAGTGTAGTCCTCTATATCCAGCCCAAGTTAATGAATACATAAAGGCTAAAGTATCATATGTTGCAACTGCCTATTATTGGCCATCCTAGGGCAACAGAAGATGGAGCAGGTACCCAAACATTCTAGTTATAATCTTTCTTATGATGGGTGAGATATACTGACTTTTTAGTATTTAAATTATAGTGATTATTCTGAAATGTTGTATATGCAAATGTTGGTATAAATTAGTATATAGAAATGTCACCCAAACTGCTGTTCTCTTTTGTTCTCTTCCCTTTTGCTTTCTGATTGGAAATCCATCATTTCCTTTTTTTGGCAATAGGTAACTACTCATTAAATCTTTGGCTAGAAAATATGAATTGACTAAATAAATGTAGCTCCAGCCCATATGAATTTTAACTCAAAAGTCATTCCCAATAGGGCAAAAAAACAAAGACAAGACAGGGTTTTCTCCCAGATACCTGTTTTATACTATAGCCTTTATTTCTATTTTCCTAGCATATTAAATTATTATGGGATAATGGGATATTATGGGAGATGAAGGAAATTTGTCACTAGGCATATGACTTCCATCCTTCTATGACATATACAAATCTTGGGAAAACATGTATCATATGTAATTCTGTAGAATAAATTGAATACCAAATCTATGGATTCTGTATTTCTCATCTCCTTTCCTTCCTCCCTCCCTCCCTTCCTCCTTTCCTTCCTTCCTAGATTTACAAGGCTCTTGACTCCAAAGCAACTCAGGTCAGCTTACACTAAAAATAGGAAACAATACACAGAAAACAATAGAAAGGGTATCCTATAATTCTGAAGTTACCTAAACCAAAAAACGCAGACCATTGGATTTCACCAACACCCTACTCCAAAGTCTGGGAGAACAGCCAAATTCTTAAAGATTTCTGGAACTTCTCAACAATGAGAACTACATGGATCTTTTGGAAAATATTTTTCCAGGCTAGGTCATGAAAGATGTTTGATTGAAGCGTCTGAGACATGCTGCCCAAACTTACTGGATGGGCAGAAAGAATGGAAGATTGGTGGTTATTTATTTATTTATTTATTTATTTATTTATTTGTTTATTTAGTATCTGAATAGTAATAATAATGGCATTTAGAAATTTGTATATTATTATATATTATATTAACATCCCAGGTTCTTGGGAAGAAGTTGATATGTATGAAGGCCAATACCAGCTAAATAGCTGGCAGCTATGATGTCATATTTTTGCAGATTATAATATAAAGCAAAGCAACATATTACATAGCCAGTAAATAAAAAAAACAAAACAGATAACAAGACCTACCAATGGCTAAGAGCAGTAAAGTTGAAGAAAGAGACAGATGTGCTAATTCTGACTATACAAGTCCAACCCTTTAAAACAAATGCACAGAAAACCAAAATTAAGAAAACAGCAAAAGACAGCAAAAGCTGCCTCTGTAAAGAAGCTGAAGAAACAGTAGACCACATAGTTAGCTGCTGCAAAAAGAATTAATAGACTGACTACAATGGCAAAGTAGTAACAATAGTACCTTGGAATATATTTGCAAGAAACACCATTTGCCTGCAAGCAAGACATGGTGTGACCATAAAATAGACAAAGTAATTGAAAACAAAGAAACTAAAGCCCAAGTCACACTGCACCAACGGATGGAAAGAGGATGTAAAACGGAGAGAAATACTTGCCATCAGTTGGTTAATGTGATGCTTCCGTTCTGTACTCACTGCCTCCGTTTTTCATCCTCTCTATCCATCCAGCATCCGTCTACTGACATTTCATCCACTAAAAAAGTTTTGAGCTGCTCAAAACATTTTGAGCGAAAAATGTATCCAACGCGTCTGTTCTCCATCCGCAACGCATACGGGGAACATCCGTTCTACATCCGTCATCATCCGTTACGCATCCGCTATATCTGCTAGGCATCCGCTGCGCATCCGCACAACTCAAATCCACTCCAGGGGAAAACGGACACAAGGAGGAAAGGACAACGAATGTAGAACGCAACAGGCAGTCAGTTAGAGCACAGACGGAGAAAGGAATGAAAGCGGTGCAGGCTCGCAGTAAAAGCCATTAACAACGGAAAAAAACGTTCGGCAGAGGGGACCTCATCTCGGATATTTTAGGATGTCTGCAGGATGCTTAGAGATGCAAAAGAACACATGGGGAAAACCTAATTGCCTATAAAAAGGAGGGCACTCACTGGATCTTCACTTTCACACACGCAGCCCTTGCTGGTGCAGACGCTCTGGCAGCCTTCATCTTGCCTGCTTGCCTTCAACAAGTATCCAGGTCATCTCACCATGGATCATCACAACACTCCTTTTGGTAGCAACCATCGTTCTACAATAGTGCGAAGCACATCTACAGGCTCTTTCACCTGTTCTATCGGGAAGAAAGGAGTCAGGCCAAGAAGTGTCTGGGTCCGAAGATGGATCGCCAGAAGAGCAGAGTATTGGACTGTAAACAAGCGATGCGTGGGCTGAGGAACGAGGACATTCCATGCCATTTCAAGAACTTCTATGAGGATTGCCTCCAGCCATTTTGACGAAGTTGTGGAGTGGGCCGTGAGACCCAAGGTTTGACCAAGCAGAGACACACACTTCTGGCCCAGCCTGGACCCTGGACTCAAAGGTGGACTCCACTCTGTGCCACCTGGCCTCAGGGGACCCACCTACAGGAGCTGCAGTAGGGGCTGGAAGGTGCCCCAACAACCCTGCAGGCATTGATGGTCAAAGAAAGTGTGCCGGCCATGCATCGAAGAATATACCTGGAGAAGCTCCTCAAGTGCCCCTCCAACTGAAGAAGGGATGGAAGAAAGTTCAGAGCAGTGCGTATGAGAGTGGAACTTCCCCCACAACCGGGTTGGAGCCATATGATGACAAGATTGGTAGCCCCTGCCAAAGTCGGGTCCACTTATTTCAACTAAAAGGGCTTCTTCAGCATCATCCTCTTTGCCATGGTCCGATGCTGATACAAGTTCATGTACGTCTCGATGCTTCAGGGCAACGGCTCCATCTTCAGGATTGCCCACGGTATTATAACGCCAGTCACCCTCAAGGAGGGGCCTGGAAACCGCAACCTCATCATGGGCTTTCCCAAATCCAGACCCCCTGTCCCCAACGAACATACAAGGATGTTGAACCTACTTCTCGTGGGGGATGCACGTCTTCTCCCTCAGAACAGCTACCTCATTGGCAAACGCCCTACACGACCTCCAGATGCTCACCCCGTGAAGAGAGGATCTTCAACTACAGGCATGTACCAGGAGCAAGGCGGGGGTGGTGGAAGAACGGCCCTTTGCCATCCTGGCCAACAGGTCCAGGTACTTCTCAACCACCATGCAGCATCGCCAGAGGACCGTGAGGAGATTGTGGAAGTTTGCTGGCATCCTGCACAATCTCATGCGCCACTGCTACCCAGTGTTTGCAGACAGGCTTGTGCGACCTCCAACAAGGCAAATGGGACATGGAAGCTGGGGAAGGAGGCAACGGGCAAAACTGATCGGACCACTGTGGATGTGCAGGCCCCGGACAGAGCTTCACGTGAAGGGAAAGAAGCAGCGCAACTCCTAAAACACTGGGTGCAACTCCACAGCTGGAAGCAGTGGAGTGGCAAGACAGGATGATAGATGCTTAATGGATGCTTCCTTCATCCTGTCTCATCACACTGATGAAATTGGGCCATGTATGTTTTTGAGTGGGCCTACACAATGAACAGGGCATTTAATAAAGAGTTGTGTTTATGTTGAAATGTGTGGGATCAATGATTACATTGTTACTGAAATTAAGGGCCATAGGTGTGGCACCTGGAGAGTGGACCATACAGTCCCACTATGCTTGCACTGGAGGCTATCCCACTGCTTATCCTTACCCATCCCACAGGTATCCTAACCCATCCCACAGCTATTACCAACCCCAAAGGTATCCCTGCCCATCCACAGCTATTACTATCCCAAAGGTATCCCTGCCATTCCCCACAGCTATAACCCATCCCAAAGGTATCCCTGCCCATTCTCACAGCTATTACCCATCCCACAGGTATCCCTGCCCACCCCACTGCTATCCTTACCATCCAAAAGCATAGAAGGCTTAAACCATTTCTAAAAAGTTCCACCAAGACTTTATTTAATAAAATAAATGAAGCAAGTGTGTGAAGCAAAGATAATCTTTTATTAATAACAAGCTGTAAAAGAAAATGTCCCAAGTCAAGTGGTCCAAAGCAAAGATAAAGTCAACAGGTAGCCACCCAGTCTCTGGCACTTTTCTTAGTCACTCTGAGGTGTGCCCAGTCTCAGGGGTAAAGGGTCCAGGTGCTGTATAGGAGGTGGCTGTGCTGGGAGTGCTGGTCTGAGGCGTGCTTGGCCCCGAGAGGACAACAGGGGACAGGTGTGTGGAAGAAGCTCTCAGAAAGCTGGCTCAGTCCTGTGATGTTGATAGCCCCTTCCTCCAGGACATGGGGTGTTCAGCCCCAATACCGATGACAGATGTTTCTGAGGCCCGGGCTTGGCTGTGGGGTGGAGGAAGCGAGCAGTGTAGTGGGGATGTCTGGCTGCAGCTGAGCGAGGTGAGCATGGGTGCATCCTGTGGTGTTGGTGGCATCTGTGGCATTGGTGACATTGGTGGCGCATCGGTGGCATTGGTGCACCGGTGGCGTACGATGTTATCTGTGGCTGGACTGGGAAGGGCTTGCCTGGGTGCTGCTGGACCTCCTGGTAGCCGTACCTGGGGGTGGATGTGGGTTGGTCTGTGGTGGAAGTGCCTCTGCTTGCCTCCCAATGCGTCAGGGGTCCTCCACGTGCTCCACCACGGGTAGTGCAGCTGTCGAGGGGTTCTCCATCATGGACGCTGCCACAGATACCTGCCTGGACCAGAGCTGACTCTTGGACAGAAGAGGACTGGCTCTCAGCGGGCTGCCTGAGAGAGAGGGTTGTGAGAGGGGCTGCCCTCGGTGGCGGATCTCACCTTCCAAGAAGCTGCACTTGGACCATCATCGTTAGGTCTCTCGGTCCATCAGCTTTGACCGCGGCCATGGCCAGATTTCTTGAGGTGCAGCTTCCGTACCAGGTTGTGCATGTCGCTTCCACCAGCCGGAGAGACCTCCGAAGTGTAGCCCAGGCTCCTCTGCCTTCTTTCTCCAAGCAGCCTGCTTCCTCTTGGTGTCTCGATAGAGCCTGTGTCCCTTCCACCATAGATACTCGTTCTCCCCTCAGCCATTCCAGCACCTCAATCCTCATGTTCCTCTTCAATGGAAGTATTGCCTCCTCTTCCCGTTCACGCGTTATGCCTCTTCCTCCCTCTGGCAGGGCCCTCTCGACCCTCATCAGAGGGGCTTTGGGTTGTAGGGACTGCTCCTCCACACCACCACCACCAGCAGCAGCAACAACAACAGTAGCAGCATCACCAGCAGAACCAGCAGCACCAGCAGCAGCAACAGCAAAGTAAGCACCAGCAGTGCTAGCAGGACAGCAGGATCAGGAGCACCAGCAGGAAACCAGCATGGACCAGAGCACCAGCAGCACAGATAAAGACAGGAGACCAGAGGACCAGCAGGACCAGGAGCAGCACAGCAGAGTAGCACCAGCAGAAGCACCAGCATCAGGAGCGCACAAGCAGAGTAAGCACCAGCAGAAGCCCCAGCACCAGGAAGCAGCACCAGCAGAGTAGCCACCAGCAGAAAGCCCCAGCACCAGGAGCAGCGCCAGCAGAAGCCCCAGCAGAAGCAGAGTCAGCGGCCAGGGGGTGGGATGGTGCCCTGTCCCTCTTGCCAGGGCTGGCAGCAGATGGCAGAGGCTTTCTCTTCTTCCCCCATGGTTGTTGGGTTGTGGCTTGCTGGCTGGCTGTCTGGCTGTAGCTGTGTCTGGCAGCAGGTCTTTCCATCTGAATGGTGACCTGCTTGCAGCTGCTTCCTTTTTATATCCGCGGGGATGACGCAATGCATCCTCCCCGCATGCCGCAGTGAACGCTGTGCCATCCGCTAGGCTTCTGCTAGGCTTCGCTAGGCTTTCTGCTCTGCATCCGCTTCATCCGCTCGGCATCCGCTCGCATCCGCTCTTCTCGTTGCAAACGTCCGCATTCGCTGTGCTCCCCCGGAAGCCCCGCGGATGTTGCCATCCGCTCCCATCCACTTCCATCTGCTAGGCTTCCGTGGAGTATCCGCTTTCCATTCCCTCTACATCCTCCCCTGTCCGTTCCTTTCTGTTGTTTGTTCCGCTCTGGTTATGTGCAAATTTGGGGCACTTTTGAGAGCGGATAACAATGGATGGAACATTTTCTGTCCTGCTGTCGTCCTTTTTACAAACAAATTTTGCATCCGTCGTGCCAATGTGACAGGCCCTTAAAGTGCTGTGGGACTTTAGAATTCAAACTCGAAACAAACAAGCTCCTGCTTGCATAATATCTCAGACCTAAAAATGGTTGAATGTAAAAGATCCAAAAAAAAAAAAAGTCTGGAGAAAATCTCAAAATACAAAAACTGCAAATAAAAGTAGGATGATTGTGGCAAAAAAAAGTAAATCTTGTTCCAATAGTTATAGATGTCTTGAATGCAATCGCAAAACACCTGGAGCATCAGTTGAACACCATTGGCATTGGCAAAAATCACCATTTGCAAAAGGCAGCTTTATTTGGAACAGCTTACATTCTGTCATGATACCTATAACACCATCAAACAATATCTAATTATCCCAGGTCTTTGGGAAGGACTCAATAGCTAGATAAAAATGTCAAAACCAGTCTAAACATTTGATTGTCTGTGCAACAAACCACAATAATATCACACTTACAAACTAAATGGGAAACAGAAAACAAGGACTATCA
Source organism: Laticauda laticaudata (assembly GCA_004320025.1). NCBI lineage: Eukaryota > Metazoa > Chordata > Lepidosauria > Squamata > Elapidae > Laticauda > Laticauda laticaudata. The sequence continues at coordinate 5,831 of BHFT01017761.1, read as the reverse complement.
TCAGTGGTGAGATTCAAAAAAATTTGCTACCGGTTCTGTGGGCATGGCTTAGTGGGCGTGGTGTGGCTTGGTCGGCGTGGCTTGGTGGGCATGGCAGGAGGAAGGGTACTGCAAAATCACCATTCCCTCCCCACCCCACTAACCTGCTAACCTCCATTCTCCTGTGCAGGGCAACAAAAAAAAAACCAGTCAATCATCTGGGTTTCAGGAGGCAGAGAATATATGGGGCTGGGGCCAGTCACTACTGGTTCTCCAGAACTGGTCAGAACCTGCTGAATACCATCTCTTAATTTGTCTGGAAAAAAACCCAAGATTTCCTACCAAGGAAATCTGGGCAGCTCTAGCTCTAAAAGAATACTGGAATATCAAATAGGTAACCGTTTTATAATAGAAAAAACAGATCAACTAGGTTCTATTAAACCTACTCGCTAAATCAATAATTTAACTAAATAAAATTAGACCATACGCAAAAGAAAAAAAAACCAGCTAGGCCTATCACTAAGCCCAATCCTGATTTTTTTATCTCATTCACCAATTAAAAAACAAGCAAAACAACTCTTCCATGAATAATTTACAATAAAAAACAACAACAGTAGTTCATTCTGTGGCCTCATGCACATAATCCTACAGACATGCCACCACAACAAAAGCAAATTCAGAAAGAGTCGGAAGACAAATAACCCCTATCAGCCTAGCCAAAAATAAAAAATAAAAAAATGGAGAAGGTCTGGAATATTATCTCATTTATCTCTTTTAAACAAATGAAGAAAAAACAATTTTTCCCATAAACAGTTCTACAAGCGGAGTCAAGCCTTTGAAGGCATTTTGTCGCCTGTCAAAAATTGCTGCACTTCCTGGGCATTGCAAACATAACAATCATACATGTAATAATTATTGTATTTCTTGTCTTCATATAGAAGGTGCTCAAACTGGCTACCTTCTAAATCCAATATCCTTTGTAAGGCTTTTTGACTGGCAGATTTTAATAAACTACCGAATTTTTCTGGTCTGTTTCTAATTGAAGCCCTGGGCAATTCAGAAACCTTGATAGGTATTAAAAGAAAAGTGCAAAAAACCTCTATAATAACTTCTTCCAATTTTTTTTTTTTGCATTCAGAGTTTTTTTTCCTGAACTTCATTCACATCTCATGCATATATTTCTGTATACTGTATTGTTCAGAGGGAACTCTTCTCTAATTTTGATTTCCTGTTGATTTGGATTGTGGAGGTTGTTTAGCTGACTAATTGGGTTATATATGCATCATTACACAAAAGCTTCAAAATGTTTCAGTCATTCTGTTTATATGAACTCAGACCAAGATCAATACATAATTCAAATCCATTCAAATATGTGGTCCAAGGTGCACCATTTAATTAGCTGCAGCATTTATTCCTCATTTATGTGGCTGAATGTTTTGAAAAGCAGCATCAAATGTTATACCACAAGCCTGCTGGCTACAAGAAATACAATTATTTATTCAATTTTCAACTAGTGATTAATTAACAAAAACCATAGTGGAGCTTAAAATGTTTGCATTAGATATACCAATTTTTTTGGTATATCTAATACCAAAGTAAAAGCTTTCCTTAGTGAAAGCTCTATGACTTTCTCTTTTGCAAAGAAAGTGCAAATAGAAATCTCCATGAGCAGTAATTATAACAACAAAGAGATTTAGATGAAATATTTTCCATTTCTTTCAGGCAGAAACATTTCTATTTCTGCAAAAATTGTACTGCTCATTTTTGATGGCTTATTTTGTTTCCTCGATCAGACTGCAAGGCAATCAAACCGGTCAGTCCTAGAGGAGGTCAACCCTGACCCTTTAGAAGGCCAGATCCTCAAGATAAAACTCAAATCTTTTGGCCACCTAATGAGGTCTCACTGGAGAAGAGCCTAATGCTGAGAAAGACTGAGAGCAATAGAAGAAGGGGATGACAGAGAATGAGGTGGATGGATGGAGTCACTGAAGCAATTTATGTGAGCTTAAATGGACTCCAGGGGATGGTAGAGGACAGGAAAGCCTGGAGCAATGTTGTCCATGAGGTCATGATGGGTCAGACAGGACTTCACAACTAACAACAACAATAACAAATCAGAATTTATTCTGATTTATTTATTTTTGTGATAGGGCAGAATAAAGTAGCCCAACACTGCTTTTTTCTCTTCAAACCAGAATTAGGAATTAAGAATGCAGACAAAGAAAATAAAAAGTTCCTGTATATTCATAAACCAGAATTAGAACAAGGAGGGCAGGCTGCAGGCCGATCACTTAGAGGGTTTCGGCTAGCTGAAGAGCCTTTTCTGCTGTGACCCCCACTTTTTTGAAATATCTTGCCACTTCAGGTGAGGTTTGCCCTACTCTTTTGACCTTCTGAAAAGGCATTAAAGGCTGGTTTTGCCAGTTGGCCTGGGCCTTGATGGGGCACTTTTTGCTGCAGGTGGCTGGTTGATTAACAGAGAAAATGATACCATTGTAGTGATCTAGCCTTTTGCCACCTGTCTCTATAGTCAGTGTTTTTAGGATTTTTATATTTGTGATTTTAATTGTAAGCTGCCCAGATTCACTTTTAGAGTAACATAGACAATACATACTTACATACATACATACATACATACATACATACATACATACAATCCTTGGTTATATAAAGAGAGTCATAGAATCAAAACCACCTCAAGTACTGTAATAGTACTGTTTTATAAATCCTTAGTAAGACCACATCTTTGGTCTTACTAAGTTTTGGTCACCATGTTACAAAAAAGATGTTGAGACTTTGGGAAAAGTACAAAGTGTTGTGTATGGAAATTAGAAGACTCCAAATAACTAAAACTGATTGGCCGAACAGGCCACTCTCGGATTGGTNTCCAAATAACTAAAACTGATTGGCTGAACAGGCCGCTCTCAGATTGGTCAATTAAGCACCATTTTGATTGGCCCGCCTGGCGGCAGGAAGGGCTGCCACGGCTTCGGCAAATGTTCGGCTACAAGTCACTATACTGTTAAATAAAGAGCTGTTTGTTGGAATACCGGTCTCGCGTACTTTATTATCCAAACAGAACAGTTCTGGCTTTGGTTTATAAAACTGAAACTAAAAACCAAAAATGAGCGAATCTGAATTTTCAAATTTGACCATATTGAGTGTTACAAATTACTGCCATATGCCCAAAGAAGTAAAAAAAGTGAAAGGTGATAAATCTGGCTCTCTGGACCCCTAAATGCCCCCTAAATACTATGATTGTGGTTTCCTTGTCAGAAGCAACAAACTTCACATCAAAGCAACCAAAAAGTTGTGGTCTCAGATTGTGGGCTAAAATGCAAGGTTTAAGTGATGAAAACTGAAAGGCAGAAGTGATGCATTTCAAATCTGCCATTACTTTTGGTCCTTTTGCTTTGGTTCTTTTTCCCTGAATGTATTTCCTATAAAAATGCTTTCCCTGCAGATATTTTTTTAAGCCAGGTTTTATCTTCATTTAAATAATGCAATTATTTCTGCATTATCACATCTAATTTGGCCAGAAGTTCCGGATGAAGGCAGGTTGAATATTGCTACTTTGCTATCTTTTTCCAGAAGAATTCGTTGCAATATCTGAATCATGCAAGGTCGTGCACACCAATGAGAACGGGAGGAGCTCTGTTTAACTGGATTATGTATGGAACAGCCAGTCTGTTCTCATCTAATTCTCTGTTGAGAAAAGCAAACCATGATTCATGTGAAGAAAAGCCTATGTTCCAAGGCAACAAGATGCTATCAAATTGCATCAGTAACTAAAGTGGAACATTATCTTCTCCACCCTAACATGTCAAAAATTGATCAGTCAGAAAGCTGCTCCCCTTGGGCATCATTTTCTTTACAAACAGCCACTATTCTGTAGCTCAGGTTATGAAGAAGAGGAGAATTTGATTTCCTATCTTTTAAAATTGAAATTATTTCCAACCTGTGAGAGATTGGAAAGCTTTAAATTGGCTATTTATAAATCTGTCCTCCATTTCTCTCCCTTCCAGCACCTATTTTACTAAAATGCCTGCTTCAGAGCACTAAAAGCACTATGTTATTTATTTTAACCAGCTGAGTGAAGAATTCAGAGTTAGATTTTGTTGAAAATGTAGGAAAGAATTGCTTACAAAGGCCAACTCTAATTAACGATCAAAACACTGCTTCAGAACTTTTCATCAAAAATGTAAATAGCTAATCAGCATCAGTCTAAAGGCTTTGTTTTTTAATTAGCCCCATGCAAAGTCTCCTTGAGGTTAGAAGAGTTTGGTCTCCTGCCTCAGATTTTGCAGCCTAACCAATAGCTTCAAGCTGGTATTCTTTGAACTGCATTCTCAGGAAAGAAAAAATAAATCCAGAAGCCTAAATGTTACATTTACATATACTCTTTTTCGCCACTGTACTCCACAGAGCCTTAGTGATTCAATCCCTGAAGTTAAAAGTATGGAAATAAAATAGTGAGTACTTTGGAATAATAACATAGTTTAACTGTTTTTTTTTAAAACACTGAAAATTTGCTTTAAGTATATTACACTTTAATTTGCTTTGGTTATATTAAAGGGCCAGCTCTCTCTTTCTGAGGTCGTGATTCTTCTGCCTCCAAATCCTTCCCATTCTGCTACTCATCCACCCTGGTAGATATCGGCATCTTTGGGACTGCCTTTAACACCTGGTTTCAGTCATGGATTTGAAGTGACAAATGGACAATAAGAGGACTAGCTCAAGCCAAATCCTCAACTCAATATTGTCCTTAGGGCACAACTCTAACTGAATTGAGGAAGAAGGAGTTCTATTTAAACTACTGAGGATTATTTATAACCCTCAGTTAAACCCTAAAGAAGTTCTAGAAAGGTTAAAACAACCAATAACAGTAAATAAAGCAATAATCTTGCTCATTAACACATGAAATCACTGTTTAATTTGTTTCCTTCAAGGGCATGAAGATACCTATTTCTACCTATGGTATATTTTTCCTATTGTCTTCTCCTGATAACAATCCTGTGGGGAGGGTTAGGCTGAAAGAAAATGGTCCAAAATAATTTAGTTTAAGTTTCATGGTCAAATCTTAGCTCAATACCTTAACCACTCTGCTAAACCATAGCAGTTGAACAGTAGCAGATGTTCAAACCATTTATTGTTAATATGACAAAACACCTAGCAGCTCCTAAAAAAATATTTATTTGGAATAGAGAAGCTGGCATGCAAGATTTGCTACAGATGTTCTTCTGTAAAATTAAAATACCATAAATCATTATTGAGAAGGTCTGTCTCTAACCATTTACCCAGTTTGGGTGAGCTGCAAAGGATTTGGGGAAATGGTTTTAAGGTCCAAGTTCATCTGAAGGATGAATTAGTCTCCTTCCCTCACCCCCAGTTACATATACTTGTATCTGTAAATATACAATTAAATGCTCTGTTTTACATATTGGCAAAAAAATAATAATCAGAAAATAAAATACAAGCTGAATCATCAAGACCTTGTTGATGACCCAAACTTTGTCAAGGACCTTGGAGTACTCATCTCAAACAATCTAAGTGCTGGAGCCCACTGTAACTACATAGCCAAAAAGGCATTAAAAGATGTTAACCTAATCTTACATACCCTTTCCTCTGGTAATATCACACTACTAACTGGAGCATACAAAACATTTGCTAAACCTATACTTAAATACAATTCATCAGTCTGGAACCGACATTACATATCTGATATTAATACAATTGAGAAAGTCCAGAAATATTTTACAAGAAGAGTCCTCCACTCCTCTACTCATAGCAGAATACCTTATGCCACAAGACTCGAAATTCTAGAGCTAGAAAATCTAGAACTACACTGCCTT
>BHFT01017760.1:0-10070 GCA_004320025.1 Laticauda laticaudata | reverse complement strand
AAGTGAGCATGAATTCGAATTTATGTCTGTATAAAAAGATGTAACCTGGGAAGCCACTTTCCAAAAAGAAGTTTTATATTTTTATGTTTTGTGTTTTGTTTATGTATGTTTGTTTATTGAAAATCAATAAAAAAAATTCAAAAAAAAAAAAGAAATTTGAATCCCACCCCTGTTTATGCCTGAGGCAGAACTGCTGCCACTGCTACGTAGCTGAATATCACCACCTGCCAGAGTGCCATTATTGCCAAAATAATTTTTTTATAAGAGAGAGAGGGAGAGAGGGAGAGGGCGGGGGACACTAGCAAGGTGTGAAATGCTGGCATTGTATATGGAATGCCCAAGTAATCTATAGAAAGCACAACTTTTTTAGACAAAGTATGAGATGTCTGTGTTATTTGAAAATGCTATATGTACTTTCCCTAGGCATTCTATATACAGGTAATCCTCGACTTACAACAGTTTGTTTAGCGACCATTCAAAGTCACTAAATGACACTGAAAAAGGTGACTAATGATGTTTTTCACACTTATGACTCTTGTGGCATCCCCATGGTCAAGTGGAGATAGCAACTGACACATATTTATGATGGTTGCAGTATCACAGGATCGTGTGATCCCCTTTTGTCAAGAAAAATCAATGGGGAATCCAGATTCACTCAACAACCATGTTACTAACTTGACAACTATAGTGATTCAATTAACAAATGTAGCAAGATAGATTGTAAAATGGGGCAAAATGCACTTAACAAATGTTTCACTTAGCAACATAAATGTTGGGCTCATTTGTGGTCATAAGTCAAGGATTACCTAAGCATTATGCAAAATGATAAGAACTGTTTAAACAAAGCATGAAATGAGAGTCATAAAAAGGGATAGGGTTAGGGTTACCCTTTATTGAAAAGATGTATATGAAAATGCAAGGAGAGGGCGGAACTGGCGTCACGATGATACGGCATGTGATCTTGGAGGTGTGAGATCGCTGCCAATATCTTTGCTCCTGGACTGTCCAATCGGATCTAAACCATCCTGAAGAGACAGTGAAAGTGAAGAGTGCATCCTGTCAATCCCAGGGATACCGCAAAGTCCCTGGTAGTTCCAGGAGAAGCTCTTTTTGTCAGTGGCAAAGAGGCAGCCAAGCTGCTAAAGTTGGGACAGCTCTGAAACAGAAAGAGAAAGTGTGCCGGTTTCGTGATAACTTTTTCTTTATTCTAAGATTTGAAAGGACACCCTAAGGAAAAGAAATAATCTGTAAAAGTTTTGACAGAAGTGATTAACAGTGAATTTAAAAAGCCACTATTCTTAAACAGCGAATGTCAAAGTCAACGTTTTTATTTTTATTTTTTGCTGATCGTATAAGGGCACACTTTAAATTTTGAAAACTCGACTGGTTGTTTTCTTCTTCTTTCTCATCTACTTCTGTTTTCTCCCCTTTTGATTTATAATATTGTAGGCCTAGAAACTGCCCTTGTAGTTATATTTGTAAATATTCTGTTTTCTTTTTTTATATTATATTGCTTATTTAATATCTGGTGTGTGCCTGGAATAAGGAGGGAAAATGAAAGCAAAAGAAAATTTCTATGTAACACTGCCAACTAGAGCTGGAAATATTCTACTTCTCTTCTTGAGTGCAGAACAAAGCGGAGAAACAACTGAGACTTTCTTCTTCAAGGACATTGCTAGTTTCAAAGATAGAGGCGAAGAGCATGGAGAGTTATTATGACAGTGTCTCTTCTGTTTGTTTCTTACTCAATCAGCTGGAGTCTGTGGTTGTTGTAACTGTATAGGAAAAGAAAACTGGGTGTCATAAGTCCTGAGAAGAGTCGATTCTAGAATAACTAAGACAGCCTTGGACTAATTAAACGAAGCTGCCCAGGTGTGCTCTTTTATTTGTTTCTAAGCCCCCGGCTACCCCTCCTCATCAGTTTACTTTTGTAATAGCTAATTTAGAAATTTTTGGCGCTCCATTTCGGGACTTGATTCTTTCGTTTCGTTTTGTCTTTCTCGTGTCTTTGCGCGAAGGTTAAATTTTCCTACGCTGCTTTTATTGTTAATAGGAAAAGCTTTAGTATTAATGATTCCCTTCCTTTTTCTTTTAACGGAGTAGCCTTTTTTTTTTCTCTCATCCCTCTCCTGGCTAGTTTTTGTCTTTCCATCTGACCCTTCCATGTTGTTGTTGTGTTTTAGAAAATCTTTCCTGGCTTGTTCTTTTTTTTTTGCCATCCTTTTATATGAGCACCTCTTAATCTGAAAATCAGTTTTGAAGAACCTGAAGAAATTTTTCCCCTTTCTTTTTTTAGCTTTTTTATTCTTCTCACTTTGCCGGCTTTTTTTAGGATTTTCATAACTTTTTTCTTTTCTGTGTTGGTATTTATGCACTTCTTCCCCTTTTGTGAAATTTTTTCCTGTTTATCTAACAAATCAATTTGGATTAAGGTATACAAGAACCCTGAAGAATTTTTTCTCACTTTTATATTTTACTTCTCTTCTTTCTGGCTCTTTTTTGCCAACTATTTTACTTGGGAACTGCAATTGGTTATTGATTCATAACTTGGATGATAATCTCGTCTGAGAAGAACCCTGAAAGATTTTTCGAATTCGTCAAAATGTAGTAGTCAAAGTTAACAGCTCCTGGTTCCGTCACACTTCTCCACCATCTCTAGAGAACAACTTCAATACAGACAATTTAATTAACGCGCAGAAAAAAGAAAGCAAACAAGAAAGACCATTAAGTGACCCTGTCAGATGGATATGCAAGGAACTGCCAAAATTAGTCAACAAGATCAGAGAATATTGAAAAATGCAGAATAAGAACAGCTCATAACCAAAAAACCAGAACAAACCGATGACATATAATGGCGCGAGAAAACGATCCAAGACCTAACATGATAATTGAAGTTATGATGAGAGACCTCCAAAAAATTGAAGAAGGATCTAAACAAAAAATTGGAGAAAACGAAAAAATATTGAAGACATGATAACAGATTAACTGTGGTTGAACTACTAAGAAAAGCTCTCTGGCTGAGGATGGGAATGGGCAACTGACCAACTCTAGCACACTTACCTCCAGACTCTCAAAATAGAGGAACCACCACACCAAGACAACTCCTAGTGCCGATATCTCATCAGAAAACTTGCGCTAAGTTCCGCAACCTCACAAGACACAACAAACGATCGAGGATGGATATAGATCGCAGGTCACTGTTAAAGATATCTGAATAGAAACATACCAAAGGAACTCATATCAGATTTACAAAGAAAACATTAAAACCGGCAATCTAAAATTGCAAGTTGGCAATGCCAAGTCAGGGTCTCATCCAAGTATCGCGACAGACAAGCACGTACTAATGATACTAGAAAGCGAATAATGGGATTCAATTGTCTGACCTCATCTCTACGAACACAGATAAGTACCATGAAGGATTGAGAAGGATGAGAAGAGCGAACCTGGTTCAATACCCGCATTACCTTTGACCAAATGTGCCTACTTTAAAAAGAGTGGTGAATTCATAGGTATGCTGCTCCAAAGGTTTAATGTTTCACGCCCAAGATATGGCCTCGTATTAGAGCGAATTGAGAAGATACAGAATTGACTCAAGTTATTGAGGAAGAACTGAATCCATTGCAGTCTCAATCACATGAATGTATCTCACTCAGAGGGAATCTCTAAAGGACTGATGTGGGGCAGAAAAAGAAATTTCACTAGATTGAAATTTCCAAGAAGGACCCCCAAAGACAAATGAAAAAGTAATGAAGATGCAGTAGGTGAAGGAGAAGCCACACAAGACAACCGGTGAACCAAGTATCACGAAGCTGGCCAAACCTACGTGCTCAAAATAAACCCACCCTGAAGAGAACAAAAATTGCGTTTACCAGTATAATATCAAATGGAACTTAATTCAGGCTTGTAAAAGAAGTCGAAACTTTCCCATAAATTAGAGAAATTAGAATTTTGACGTTAATTTGCCTACAAGACGTACATATAAAAGAGGCAATATGAACAATTGTTTAGATACAGCCCAAAATAAACGTAAAATATAAAACTCCCCTGACAACAATGCAAAGAAAAGAGGAGTGGTTTTTTCTAATATATTAAAGAGACCATCCTAGCAAAATTGATTTATTACCTATGACGGACGACAAGAATTACTAATGGTGAAATAATGAGCCAATAATACCGAAAACACTTCCTATGCAAATATATGCCTCCGCCGATATTGACAATCAAAGGAGAAGTGTTTATAAAAAATATCCATATGAAAATAGAATTGAACTGGACTAATGCTAATACGTAATTATGATGGGAGATGTTTATATGAATTTCTAACAGATAAACTTGGACTCATTCACAATCACAGAAAACCAATCAGAAAGCAATAAACAGAAGACTCTCCTAAATCTTTTTTTTAATGAGAGATAAATAAAATTTAAAAGATACCATGGAGAGAAAGAAAGCCTGAAGACTAAAACAATACCCTTCTCTACTTCAAATAAACCATTATCCATGGTCCAGATATAGATACTGATTATGGATGTCAAAAAGTAATTGTAATTAATACTCTGCAAGAAATAAATACTTGACAAACGAAGTTACTTAGGCAGATCACAATCCAAGTGACAATAAATGAAAGGCAAAGGAGAAAACTAGATGGACGTTTTAAATAATACTATTTTAAAGGAAAAAAAGACTTCACGCAAATGACCAGATGCGCTCAAGTGGATGGAGATGAGACAAGAGAACTGGCGTTTGTCTTTGATGAGACAAACAAAAAAGAAGACTACATTCAATCCATGAAATGTATTGATAACAATGAAGGCAATCCCAGAGGCTTTGATAATAGACTATACAAGGGAAAGAAAATAATCATGAAAAGATTAGCCTCTAAGGCATGAGAGGATGAGTATAAAGGACTTGGAATAAAGAGCTACAGAAAAAATGCCACAGAAAAGGTACCATTGAAGTTAAAAATGGGATATAACCAAACATGAAATGGTCTAATAGAAAAAGAAAGGAATGTAGCACAGAAAAATTAGAATCCGGTGCCTAAACAGGAACTACTTTTGAACGATGCAAACTAAACCAGTAGAGCTCCTAGCATGATACAGACCTGTCAACCCCCTGAAAAGGAAAAATCCTTACTCTGGTCAGACCCCATGAAAGAAAAATCTGGAAGATTCTACAAAAAAATAGTGAATTTCACTCACATGAATAACTAACCAATCAAAGCGTGTTAATATCTGGGTGCCAAAAAAGCAAAATGGAGGCCGCCCAGAGTGAAAAGAAATGTGCTGTGACTATGTATATTATTGCGGCTATGGGTAATATCGATTATGCGTCTTGATCTGAGAGATAGTGTTCTCATATCATGTTCGTTTGTTCGAAATCAGATTTTATGCTTGCGTAATAGCTCGACCCCCAACATGTTGAAAAAAAAAATAAGCTTTAAATTGCTCATGAGATATTGAGGAGCACTTGTCGTAGAGACCGAGAACATGGCCAAAACAATCTGAGATCTCACGGCAGACACGATGAGAGTTTGCAGGGCTGATATAAATGAGAAAGGAGAAAGAGATCAAGGAAAACAGAATACAATTAATCAGCATGATCAAGGCCAAGTTTGCTATGGTTAGTAAAAGAAGAAAGGAATCAATTGCGAAGGACTATTACGGAAAACTATACAGGCAAGAGATATATTAATGAGAAAATCAGCTTTAAAACAGGTACCTACAGAATGCTAAGTTTATTCACCAGATACCTAAAGAGATTGAACCAATGTTAGCAAATAGCAAATAACAATGATGATTAACTGAAACACCCAAGAAAGCAAAATAATGGAAAGCACCAGGCGCCAGATGGATTGCGTGCGATAGGATTTTACAAAACATTACAATTATCGTTGAGTGTCGTCGCGTTAGTGATAGTAAGTTATGAATGAAGGTATGTTTCAAGTAGAGAGATACCTAAGTATCATTGTGTTCAAGAAGCTTTTAACTTGTTCCATAAAGAGGAGGCCGATCCACTTACAAATTGCTGAAAGACTATAAGGACATTTCTACTAAACACAGCGATTATAAAATTTTTGTCCGTCGATCACAATACTTTTCTGCAGAAGAGACTTGAAAATATTTGTGAGTTACTCTAAATAAGTTTATCCATCCTGACTTCAAAATGGATTTCTGCCAAAGAACAAATTAAAATAATAATATGAATAGTAATTTTGCATGCGATACTTGGAATCCTACAAGGCACAATCCTGCAAAAAAAATAGGCTCTGATATTTTCTAGCATACACAGAAGGCATTGATAATGTGAATGGCGATTCGATTATTACTGCTGGAACAGATGGGCTTTGCTAGAAAGATTTATTCAAGCAATAGAACGCTATATATCACAAGCCAAAACGCAAAATAATGACAGAGGGAGAACCTTGACAACTCTATCGATATAGAAAAAGGAACAAAACATACAGGCAGTGCCCACTGTCACTCTGTTTGTGGGTTAACTTTGGAAGTGCTAAATAAAATATAAATTGAATAATAGGTAACACCAGGATGAAAAAGTTAAAAAAGTGGAAAAATTTAAGTTGCAAGCACTTGCAGTTATTTGATACTGTTTTATCTTAGAAGACCACAGAAACAGCATCCAAAACTTGATAGAAAAGAGAAAGGACATATGGAAAGGTGCAGCGGTTTTGAAAATAAAGATAAGACAAGACTTGACAAAAAAGTTGATCGCTATCAAGACAAAAGGAAGAACTTGGCGCCAATTACTGAAATCAAACATTTCTGGTCACAAATAAAATCAAGTTACTGTCGGTATATATTTCGAGCAGCAAGGATGCAGTACATGTTAAAAGAGAATTAATTATTCAAACTCAACAGCAGATTATGCGTTAGAGTTTGGCCAAAAGGGAAGAATTTTACAGATTGCTCATAATAGTGGAGAATTTCAACACATCAAGGCATACTCACCCAGAATTTTATATTTGTTCCCAAACAATTCCAGTTAGGTTTAGGAAAAGCATGTACTTGGAAGATTTAAATAAAAATCTTGTGTTGAAATATATATTATCAGGTATAGAAAGCGAAAAATAAAGTGATATTCAGAGTTGGATTGCCCTTAGGGACCCAGCTACCCACAACGATTCCCGTTGAGCTCCCAGCTCAGTGGATAGATAGATGACCACAGCAAGGAAATAAGTTCGCCCTCAGATAACCTGGTCCCAAGACATTGAATAGCTTCTATAAAATGACAACCAGCAGCCTTGTGACATTGCACCCAGAAGAAATTCGGCACGACCAAGTGGCAGGTACCCTTGCAGGAGTAAGAGATGATACATTACACACTGAGGTCTGCACAAAAACCCTATGTAGCTGCTATTCCAAGTCGCGTCTGAAACTCCTTCACGAGCTCAAATGACTCCTCTCACAGGCCTGCACTACTCCCCTGAGTCCCAAAGACAGCTTCAGAGCACTCACCTTGCCATACCAATTAAGGTGAAAGGTTAGTGGGATGTCATGGCTGCTTTAATCTCTATGGGCTTGTTCCTCTATCGACTTACAACTTCTCATGGAGTACAGAAACACTTTCTTATCTAGGTGCGAATGTCTGCCCAAATGGATAGTTAGGCTTATCCCCTTTATATGCCCCTTCCATAGCCCAACTCCTGACAATCTCCAATTTCAACAAGTTTATATGTCCTAAACTGCAGTCGCTTCCGAACACAAATTCAGCCTATTTACTCTTCTATGATTGATATGCCAGAATCCTGCCTCATGAGGGCAGATATCTTGCACATGCATGGTAATCCCTTGACATTACCAATATGTTTCCAGAGGAAGAATCCTACACTAGATCTCAACCGGCTTCTTCAGATCTATTCAGGGACAAAATTGTCTGGATTAGGCTGCTTGAGCTTCCCTGCAGCATTTCTGTACATAAACCTACGACCATCCTGCCTTTGCCAAATGCAAGCCAAGTGGGGTGCAGTGGGCGGCAATAAATATGCCCCCTGCCTGATCTGCCAGCTACTCAACTAAGAAACAGATTTTCCAATAGGCGACTGTAACATCATGTCATTTCATCCCTCTCCCACTTCTTCCCCCTTTCTTTTATCAATCTGATTCAGTTATGATTCCACTCCATGCACTCAAGCACTCTGTTATTCACTGCAAGGGTGAGTCAGAACTGGATGAGAGCCACCTGTCCTGAACATACAGACCATGTGATTGGCTTCATTATTATCGGGAATTCCCATGTTGCTCCTAGTTGGAATCTTAAGTATCTCAGCACGTCTGATACCCTTAAGCACGATCTTGTGGGAAGCTAAAACAAATGTGGGTTCAGGCGGTCTTTATTAACCCAGACCAATACCAGGCTAGTGTTTTTCAGAAATTCACATGGAGTGCATAACTTCCATAGCTCAGACAACGAAATCTTCAGAATATCAGCTGCGATGCTATCGGTGTGCGAAACGTGTGTGGGGCCTACTTAACCTAAACCTGGCCATGTGCAGACAAACGTGCGCACTAAGAACCATTTCTTCCAGCATGTGGAAGTTTCGGAGGCCCCAAGTCTTCATGGGCTGTAGCATCGCGCTGTGCCAATCAAGCTGAATCTGTCTGGGGTATATAGTACGATGCCAGTGCGAGGGTGTGTATCGGCAGAGTTGCACACACACTGCCACAACCCACGATGGCGCATCAAAGGAGTCGGCCATGCGCAATGACAGTATGAGGGGATCAGCATGTGGCACTGATGGCGCGAGGCCATCGCAGGAGCCAGGCATGCACCATTGCTCGAACTTTCTGTTGGCCTTGTGCGGGCTATCCCGATATAGCCGGACAGGTGAGTGCAACGTGATGCACCCGCGTCGCAATACAATCTTGCCAACCTAACGTGTGCGAGCTGATAATCAACATCAACCAGGTATGGCCAACACGTCAATGCTGTGCCTCATGAGCGTACTCAAGATAGTCGCGAGTGATACCAGATATCCATCATATGTTGTGACAATCCGAGAGGTGGGTAATAGACAGGGATTGTTGGCCGCAGCAAGCCCAGTGCGTCGAGCATTTATTGATCAGCTAACTCGATGTCCAGACAAATTTGCGAAAGTCGAACCCCATACGTTCGCGCGCCAGCCGCAGCTCCCGCATCGCAGCTGGTGTCTTTTCCTGCAGATTTTTATTCAAGAGATCGCATAAAATGCTCATCATGAGTTTTCAAACAACCTTTTGCAAACAAGCACAAAAAGGTTGCCCCATTTATTTTGGCTCCCAAAAGCATCATTTTTGATGAGAGTTGCACCCATATTTTCATTTGCTTGAAACTGGAAAAAAACCAATAGACAAATGTATGTTACCTAAAAGGATCAGAACTCACTACTCCATACCCACGTCTCCAGAGATCCAGGGTAATAAGTCTAATGTAAAATGAACTTCCGTGGTGGATGCCTTCGGTGGAAACAGTGAAGGTGGAAGCGGTTCTTCACTCTCTGGATTTCCTGTTTTTTCGATTGTTTGGGACCTTTCAGGACATGAGGAGTCCTGGAGAAGCCAAGAGGAGAAAGGGGGAAAGTCCTAGAAGATAGTGAGATGAAATCTCCGATCTGCCAGGGATGACAAGACAGGAAATCCCTGAAAAAACCTGCAAGTGACACAGGTATATGTCATTTATTTAGTGACAGACCCGACGGCCATGCCGAACGCCTGGACATGAGCACGGGAAATGATGAAGTGCTATTACCAACCAGGAACAGTGTCACTGAAGTTAAAAATACCCAAAGTTGCAAATTGGTACGGATGATTGCAACGTGATAAGTAAGGTTGAACTTGTTTCTAGAGGTTACATGAAATAAATGCTCTCGGTTAAGGCTAACGCGGATGGCGATAACCCCATATGATATTAGACGGCGACGACAGTAAGACAAATAAACTCTGTTGACGTGCTTCGCTAGCACCTTCAGCAGGTGTCATAATTACTTTTGACAATTCACATAATCGTCCAGGCATGTGTGTCATTTGAGCACTAAAAGAAAGCTATAGTGACAAACTAATAGTTTCCCTGCGATT
>BHFT01017759.1:0-27971 GCA_004320025.1 Laticauda laticaudata | reverse complement strand
CCCTGAAACCAGCCGGCTCGGGGCGCTCCAGTGGCAAGCAGGGATCGAAGCCTCGCAGAGACGAGGTTTCAGTCTGTCGCTGAAGAAGCTCAAACCGGAAGTCAGCAAAGCAAGTTTCTTGTAACTGCTCTTTCTATCAAGAATCACTGTATATAGGATGGTTTTATCTTTGCCTTTATTTTCTCCTGGGAGGCAGGATCCTTGATTCCCTTGCATGAGATCAAAGAGTAGCATCCTTCAGCTGTGTTGAACAGAGCCAACCATCAGATCATGCAACTAGTCTTCGTTAAGGATAATAATGTGACTGAGAACTCTGTTGCTCAGCAATGTGGTCGTAAAGGGCAACATCATGTGGTATGCTGACTTATGGCAATGTTTCAGTTGCAGTTGCTCGGTGCGATGTCACACGCTCGCCATTCATGACTGTTGAGATAATTCCCCGTTAGGAGAATGAGTGCATACAGGGAGACGTATAGAGAGTAGTGTTGGAATAATACACACATAGTACACAGATACACTGTATAGTAAATGTAGGTTTTTACTTCCAGAAAGGTTTAAGCAAAGTCCAAACACAGTCCAAAGTCATTCACAAGTTAAATCAGTCAGTGTTCAATCCAGGAATAATCCAGTAACAAAGTCCAGTGTCAAAAACAGTTCAGGATCAGACTTACATTAAATCCAGTAAATATCAGTCAATTAAGAAAAAATGGAGCAACAGTAATACTTTCCAACAGAAGGAAACAAAGATACACTCTCTTCTGAGACTCAGACTAAAACAACCCAGGTTTCTGGCTCCATTTTATGGCCATTTGAGAAACCACACCCAATTGCATGCTCTTGCATTCCCTTAAAGAGGCAGTATTAAAATGTCTATCCTGGTTTATATATTTCTAACCCAAATACTTGTTAGGAGACTCATATTCCCAACAATGATTTCTGTTTGGCTTCCCCATTGACTTTGCATGTCAGAAGCTAACAGTGAAGTTTCAAATGATGATCACATGACCCCAGGTGCTGCCACTGTTGTCCTTGAAAACACCAGTTGTCAGTTGCTTAGATCACAATCTCATGACTATGGAGACACCGTAATGGCTATAACTTCAAGGACTGGCCAAAAGTCTGCTCATTCAGTGCCAATGTAAGTTTGAATGGTCACTGAAGAAATGGCCATTAGTCAAGAAGTAAATGGAATGATTGGTATTCCTTTTTAAACCTGGCAATAGGCTAGTTATCAGCACAATGAATGAGATTAAAATTTACTGTCCTTTATTGTACGTCATATGTAGTAGTCATATTTAAAAAAAACTTAGTGGAGGGTTTCTTAGTGGGGAATCTTTCCAGAAGAAATAAGTTAAATGTATCACAATTTATGGCCAAGAGGACAAATTTGGCTAGCAGAGAGATTTGGCCCAGAAAAGAGATATTTTGCTGGCAATATCTAACTGGAAAACCAAACTTGGAAGATGCGCAGCAATGGCAAAATTAATAGTTATATGTCCCAATCAGAAGTTTGATTAAGTTTTAGCAATAATGGTTTTCCTTTCTATTATCTATCACACAATAAGGCAAACTCCAGATAGTATGCTGTTTCTCACTTTCTTCTTCTTTTTTATGTGATCGTTTATTTTATTTGATCGGTGTTTTAATTAAAAAAAAAAAACCTCTACAATCTTTGAGCAGTCTGAGTCCCTTAAATCAACTCCTACAGTCCTAAGCAAGGCAATGAAGAACAGTGTATGGAAGGGTCTCAACTTAATGATGGCTCTCAAATATGTCTTCCTTCTTTTTTTCTTAGCAGCTGGCCTGCCTGAATGCAGGACTTGTTTCTTTGCCTTGGTCACATGGCAAAGCTATCTGTGCCTAATGCAGTGAGGGTTTGTTCTTCAACCACTTTGCACAAATCCAAATGGCTTTTTGGGAGACGAGAAAGGTGGTTTGCCCAAGGCAGCCCAGGTGACTTCTGTATAAGGAAGTTCTAGAACCTGGTTCCTCCACTCTTAGTCCAGCACTATAACCAGTACACCACACTGTCTCTCCACCAACTACTGAACTGTGGTGGTGTATTTTTTAGAATCCATGTAATGCAGGCTACTTCTGCTGACTGCTGTCTGCCAGCAGTTCGGCAGTTTGAGTCTCACCACCTCATTGTTGACTCAGTCTTCCATCAGGCCAGTAAAATGAGGACCCAGATTATTGGGGGCAATATGCTGACTCTATAAATCGCTTAGAGAGGGTTGTAAAGCACTGGGAAGCAGTCTATAAGTCTCAGTGGTATTGCTATTGCAATATCTTTCTGTCCCATATTTGTAAGTGAGAATTTATATTCTGAAGACTCGTGGACTAGACATATTCTTCTATCAGTTTGGAAGACATATGGATGGATGTGTATACAGTATATGTAGAGAGAGGAAGCCAGTTTGGTGTAGTGGTAAGGCATCAGACTTGAAACTGGAAGACTGTGAATTTTAATTCTGCCTTAAGTACACAGCCGGCTGGAGGACATGGGCCAGTCACCTCCTTTTAGCCCTGGGAAGGTGGCAATGGCAAATCACATCTGCAAAACTTTGCCAACTTTGTCTGCAAACTGCAGACATTTGTCCAAGAATTGAACATGCTTAAACAGAGGAAACAGAGAGAGGGGGGTGTATGTGTATGTACTTGTATTTATATGTGCACGTACACATACACACATACGATAATGCCCCTCATAAACAGGACATGAATGGGAAATGTTTAATTTTTGGCTTATTACAAAGGCTGCATTTTCTCATCTGCAGTTCAATCTTCCCTATAGCTTTAGAGTGGCCAACTAATCCAACCAGCATCATGATAAATTATATGACTGATTCCCCGCTCTTCCCCCAATAGTATACACATGATAATCTCGAAGTACTGGTTAAAATAACAGTAGAGACTTTTTCTGTCTGTCTTGTTTCCTTTAGAGTCTGTTTTTGTTAATAGAGCGTAGCTATTGTACTGTTTGCACTGATCAAGTGAGCCATTATAGTTTTTTTTCCCCCTCCCTCCCTTGCTACCTACTGTGAGAAAGGGCTCTTAGTTCATACTCTGCCAGGCCACAAAAGCAAAAGCTCCCTATAGGGGTAGAATGACCTCTTTTATAAGCAAATACAACGCTTTGCATTCGAATAGGAAAAAATAGTTATGCTCCATTTAGCATTTAATGATTGCACAGACCTATTTACTGCTGAAGTGAAAAATGTATAGCACACCTCTTTTAAGGGAGAATCTATCTTTAAAACCTCCTTGCCTTCAGAGTTAGCCTCTTAATTCAGGAAACTTTTTTTTTTACCTTAAGTACTTTTTGATCAAACAAGCTAAGATGAAACGGAATTAGTTTGATTTTTCCATCAAATATTTGTGTGGGATTTTGTTACATGGCAACAAGCATGAAATCAGTTCACCTGATTTCCCCCCCTCTCCCCCCCCCCAATTATAGCAAGATCCAGTTTCAGTGATTTATTTATTTTATTATTTATTTATGGATTATTAATCATTAATCAATGTATTATAGTAGAATTAAATCAATTATCATGTTCCATTAATGAACTATCAAGATGATAACTAATTAGTTTGCTTCCCAAGCATACAATCCCCTCATAAAACAATGTTCTTCCTTCATACAACAATGATAGCAAGAAGACTTTAAAACAGGGATGTCAAATTCAATTTCATTGAGGGCCGCATAGAGGGCTGTTGTTGACCTTGGGGTGGGGGGAATGTGACTGATTAGGTGGGGGTGATCAACTGGGTGGGTGTGACCAACTGGGTAGGCGAGGCTAGCTTGACGCCACTCCCCAAACTGCTGGCACTCTTCGCATTGGGTAGACCGGGCTGAAGCCATGCTGGCCTGATCTTTCCTCTTTGCACTGGGTAGACGCCGTGGGCAGGATCCAACCACATTGCAGCCTGGATCCAACCACATCACGGCCAGATTCGGCCTACGGGCCTTGAGTTTGACACCCCTGCTCTAAAATATTGTTTCCTGTTTGCTCACACTGGTTCCAGGACAAACCAGATTGTAGATTAAATTGTAAGACAACAGTGAAGATAGGAAGAATAATATTTTCTGTATCCAGGAAATCCTCAACTTAAAACTACAATTGACCCCAAAATTTCCATTGCTAAGTGAGACATTTGTTAAGTGAGCTCCATTTTACGACCTTTCTTGACACAGTTGCAAAGTGAATCACTGCAGTTGTTAAATTGGTAACATGGTTGTTAAGTGAATTTGGCTTCCTCATTGACTTTGCTTGTCAGAAGGTTGCAAAAGGTGAACACATGACCCCAGGACACTGCAATGGTCATAAATGTGAGTCAGATGCCAAGCATCTGAATATTGATCACGTAACCACAAGGATGCTGCAATCGTCGTAAGCATGAAACATGGTCAAAAGTCTCATTTTTCAGTGCTGTTGCATCTTTGAACAGTCACTAAATGAACTGTTGTAATTCAAGGACTACCTGTAAATGGAATTTTTATTAGAAAAGTTCTTTTAATTGTAGTTTCTGTATAAACAAGAATTTCATTTCTAATTTCCTATACTTAGAAAAATTATTTTTCACTATTTCCAATGTTATCGAATACTTATTTCACTTTGCTTTATCTACATTTCAGTCTTCTCTATTCTCTGTTTTTAGATTTCTATATATTTTTGTTTTCTGTCCCCTTTTTGTCATCCTTGTAAAATCAAGGTAGGTTAGACTTAGCTTCACTTTTTCTTAATTTGCCCCTGGACCTTCAAGCAAGGCCCTAGGCTTCCCCCATCTGTCCAAGCCCCACAGTCATTCCCATACCAAGTTGAAGATAGCTAGATTTGGTCTTAGACTGGATGCTAAAAGGATGACTAATAGCTGTTGTGGGCCTTTTTATTGCTTCTCAAGACCTGGTGTACCTTCTGAACCCTACAGGTAGTCCTTGAATTACAACCACTCATTTAGTGCCCATTTGAAGTTGCAAAGGCACTAAATAGATGACGTATGACTATTTTTCACACTTATGACCATTGCAGCATCCTCAGAGTCACCAAATCAAAATTCAGGCACTTTCAGATACTAGCATGTATTTATGACGGCTGCAGTGTCCGTCCACCTTTTGCAACCTTCTGACAAGCAAAGTCTGCAGTCACTCACTGAACAACAGTGGCAAGAAAGGTTGTAAAATGGGGGGTGGGAGATCACATAAATGTCTTGATTAGCAACAGAACATTTGCTTGTAAGTTGTAGCATTCTATAATGTTTCACCTTAAGTAATAATTAGTGACTTAAACCAGGGGTCCCCAACCCCCGGACCACAGCCCACTACTGGGCCATCAGCTATTCGGAACCAGGCCACAAAAGTGGTAGACGAGCACATGTGCACACGTCCTCACTTGCACAAGCAGTAGATTAGCTTGTTTGCACATATGCTGGCCATTCATGCAAATGGTGCTGTGCGCGCTTGCTGGCCGCTCATACAAAACCATCTCACCTCCCAAAGTGGTTCGCAAAGGCGGAAAGGTTGGAGAATTCTGCCTTAGCCCTTTCTTCAGTAGCATATGAGCTTTTCCTTCTTAGGATCCAGGCCAAGTGAAGGTGGTAACACCTGGGCCTCTCACAGTTGCTTGGCCAACATCCCTCTTAGTGTTTCCTTGCAACCAATATTCCTTGCTATTAACTTTGGGCCACTTCTGTCATTGCCAAAGCTCAGTGCCTACAGTGCTTCAGAGAGAAAGTCCATTCAGAGAGTAGTGAGGGCAACTGAGAAGATTATAAGACGCTCTCAGGATGCTGCTTATAAGCACTATGAGCTTAGAGCTCAAAGCATTGTTAGAGATCCCACACATGGTCTGTTTCTGTTGTTCCTCTCTGGGAGGAGGTTCCAGAGTATTTCTAGCAGGACAACCAGATTCTGTAACAACTTGGTTCCCTATGCCAAGGTAAATGCTCAAGATTCATTTCTCTCACCATGTACACGTATACATCCGAACTAGGCTGTGTTGTTTCTCCGTATCATATAATATATGTGGGTATATGCATAATTTTGCTTTTGTTCGTTTGTTCATTTATTTAGTCATGTTTATGTAGTGGATATTAGAGGTAAAGACCCTAACAAAATTTCATTTTAATGTATGCCGATTAGTATGCATTCAAAGTAATAATAAAGTTAGTCTAAGTCTAAGTCATCTGTTGACCTTCCTGTGCCTTCTCACATCTTGGCTTTCTGGAAGTCACCATGTATCCTAGCCTGATCAGTTTTAAAGAATCCAATACTTTAAAGAGTAAAGAGAACATGGGGCATTTCAGTTGTCCCCTGTCCTTGTTTCCTCAACTACAGAGAAGTGTGTTACTTTTTTGACCCCTTGTATCTTGAGATTTTGGTGCTATTTTTCAAAAAGTTGCCTTGGAAATCATGATAGAGTTATCATTGTGAAAAAAAAACGCAGAAGACACTAACAGATGAAAGTATTCCTCTTTTCTTTCTTTCCATGAGAGAGATTCCCTCTCTCCCTCCCTCCCATTATCAGTTGGTTCTTTATAGCAGATTTCTGCTTTTGGGAAAGTACAAGTTTCAAATGCCGTTTCTGAAGTTGTCACAGTCGTTTGCCTAATCCATAAATGGAATTTATCTCTAATTATTATGTTTTAGCTTAAGGATATGCAGTTAATCAAAACCCACAAAATTTAGCAAGACCAAGATTAACCTTAACAATGAGCTTCAATAAGTTGGATTTTTAAGCTTGCTACCTATATCTGAGTTAAGTTTTTTGAAGGCTAATGTTATGTCACTAATGAATTCTGAAGGCATGAGCAGAAATGGCAATTTCAGATTAATTATTCTTGAGACTGCGGGCAATTTTTGACAAATGCTTTAAAAATGAGACTTATCCTTGGCAGATGGTGTTTTTAAAAGGTACATGGGAAAGAGGCTTCTTTTTTCACGAGAGTATGGCAAACTGCCAGAAGAAATCTGTGCTGAAAAAGGAATAGCAAAATGGCCAGGCAATTATTGATAAGAATGAGGTGAGGGGGAAGGTATTGAAGCTCACACCTAGGTTCCCCCCCTCCCCAATATGGTTTCTCTCCAGGAAATCTCACTCATTGCAATAGAAAAAACATCCTGTTCCATTTTCAATTTTTTAATCTATTTTTCATTTCCAAAGTTAAAATACAAAATAAAGACAAAAAAGGGGGGCAGGGAACAAACTGACAACCATCCGATACTTATAATAAAAATTGAAAAACACATGGACAAAACTAGAAAAAAACAACGAATAACAAATATGCCATTCACTCTAACAGAAAACATAAAAAGTCTGTTCTCTTTCCCTTACATAACAGGTCTGCAAGTCGTTATAAACTTTCCCATCTATATTTGATTAAAAAAAAGAAATTTGTTTATCTGGCAATCCAAATGACCCAGCCTCTGTTTTTACACATGCACATATGTACACACACACACACACACACCATCAACAGGACAGGTAACTTATTCCCATTTTCAGATTCTTCAGTAAAGCTTTAAGAAAGAACCATATGGAAAAAATGTGTGTAAGTGGGGGAGGGAACTTGTAATCTTTTAGCCACCCCAGTTGCCATTTCACAGATCATCTTGGGGGTTGATAGAGAATTTAGTTTACTTTTTCAGATTTAAGAACCAGTAGGAATGTGCTTTAAACTGTTTGAAAGGCATGGAATAAAAATCTTCTTGAAGACAACCAACTTTTTTTTTACAAAGTGCAGAGGTTTGAAAGAGGGTCTTTCGACACAGGTCCATCCTTTTCTTAAACTGGGATGCTGTATAATCTAAGGGAAAAATGTAATCTCTGTATTATAAACATGTAATCTCCACAATGTTAAGAGGCTATATATAGGTAATACAATACTTTCCTTTTCACTTGAGAAATTTCCACTATATTTCTGATCTTGAGATTGGAGAGAGGACTGGTATTTGAAAATAGCTTTGAAAGTAGATGGTAGTCAGTATGTATAGGTCTTCCTGTTGAAATTTGGATTGTAAAATACCGTAGTAGTTAAATGTTGTGCTATTTTAGCTCTAAAAAAGAAAGCAAAGTTTCTAAAGAAGGTCAGTTCAACTAATTAATTAGATTTGATGGAGAGGAAAACAAACTTTTGTTTAACTTGACAACACCAGTGTTTTAATTTCTTTATTTCCTCCTAAATTCAGTGTTTGGGAGCACAAAAACTACATTTTTAAAATTATTCCAATCTCAAACCAGGGAATAGTTCATGCACATTTAACAACCATTTGAATTCACGCTGTTGTATTTGAACATCTCAAGATCAAAATGGCAAATTTCAACAGCAAACCTCCAAAAGTGACTTGAATTTTCAAAAAGGTTCACCCAAAATAAGAATGGATTATTTTTTAGATTTTTAAGAAACTCTTTCCTGTCTAATCTAAATAAAAATACCTTCAAAATATGGCTTTGCCCCTCTTTTGTGATATTATTGGCACCCTGAAAGCTAAACATTAAAAAACAAATGGTGGGAAAGCTTGCTCCCTCTCTTGCCAGTATAATTTGTCAATTGAAATGTCACATCAATCATGATTGAATTCACCTAACACTGTACTATTTTGTGGGTATGTGTGTGTATAAATATATATACAGAGAATATGTAATAAGAATATTCTTTAACATTTGATACTGCATTTGTATGTGAAGTAGAGATTCCCTGTTTAATATCCTGGTGTCAGAGCAGTAAAGACAGTAAGTTATTCCTGTTGTTAATTTACTGTTACAGCTGCTTCCTTGTTATGCAATTTAATTTTCAACCCACCAGGGGGCTAATGATCCTCACCTATGTAGATTTTGAACAAGGCTGTTATTTTCCATGGCAATATTGTTTGTATTCCTATTCTGGGTGATTCTTTTTTACACTAATTTGGCATTCACAAGGCAGCATACCATAACTCTCTTCATAGGTCAAAATGAGGAATGATTTGTTGGAAAAATTATAAATCTGAAGCTTTATTTTGAAGCGCACAGTGTTTCCATGAATATTTCTAAAGGGAAAACAGTGGATAATGTCTACTTACATGATTTCCTAAATATTTTTGTATCCTGTTTTTTTAACTGTTCTGCCATCCTGCGTAATGTATCTGGCAATATTATTGATTCAGATGGAGATAAGCACATTGTTTTCATCATGGCCAGATTCAAAAGATCTTCTGTGGAATTATAAAGCCAGGAACAATAGGCTTCTAAAAAAAAAAAAAAGTTCTGCTTTGTGNAGATCTTCTGTGGAATTATAAAGCCAGGAACAATAGGCTTCTAAAAAAAAAAAAAAGTTCTGCTTTGTGTTTCAGCAGATTATTTCTGCTTTGCTTTGAACCATAATTTGCTGCTACATCGAATGTTAGCTTGTTCAGTGTTGGTCAGATATTTAGAATGACAAGGCAGGGTTTCATTCCATTCAGATGCAACCCAGGAATGAATAATAAAACAATGATAATTCTTCAGAGACCGTACAGTTCAGTGCCTGACATTTCCACACATTCTTTCCAATGCTGCTGGTTGGAAAAGAAGGAAATCTCTTCCATCTTCCCCATGGCTGCCATTCACATTGAAGGCTGTTTTTTCATCTTTCCTTCATCTTCTCCAAAATAAACATGGCCTGCAGTTCCTCCTAATGCAGGATTTCCAGAGCTCACTCCAATATATCAGTACCTTCCCTAAAATGTCACAAAATAGCACAGGTCTCTTGTACAGTATAATGAAATAGAATTAGATGCTCCTGTCATTTTCAGATTGAAAACTCTTAATATTGATTTTTATGTTATAGAGTCACAATTAAAATAAGCTTGGAACTGAAATATTAGGCATTTCTTCAAGCTTGAAGTCTAGTCTGGTTTTGGTGGGAAGGATCTAACTCCAAATATTTCTTTTTTGTTTGTTTGTTTTTTGCCTCATTTTTACAACATTGCATTCAGAAGCAGCAGACAGAAATGACAAAATGTCTCAAAGTGATAACTTATTGGAAGAAATGTTTATTAAGGCCCTGTCACACTGCCCAACGGATGCAAAACGGACACAACGGACGAGAAAAATGTTCCATCCGTTGTTATCTGCCTCGAAGAAGGGGCAAAATTTTGCTAACCGGAGCGGATAACACGGATGCGGGGAGGACGCAGGGTGGATTGAAGCAGATGCGGAACGGAAGCCAAGTGGATGGGGCGGATGGCACATCTGCTAGGCTTCCGGGGGACCTCTAGCAAAGCGGTGCGGATGGGATACAGCTGGATGCACAGCGGATGAAGCAGATGCACAGCGGAAGCCTAGTGGATGCCGAGCGTTAATTGCACAATGCGGGGGGTAGCATTGCGTCAGCCCGCTGGATATAACGGAAGCAGGCTCGGAAGCAGGTCGCCATTCAGGGAAAGACCTGCTCCAGCCACATCGACTGCCTTGCCTGTCCTGCCTGCATGTCTGGCTGCCAGCCTCCCTCAGCCTCACTGCCAGCCTCCCTGCCAGCTTTCTATCTGCCTGGCCTTGCCAGCTCCCTGCAAGCCTGCTGTCTGCCTGACTGCCAGCCTTGCTGCCAGCAAGTTCTGCCTGCAGCCTTGGTGCCTGCCTGCCTGCCAGGCCTTGGTGCCTGCGCCTGCAAGCCTTGCTGCAGCCTCCTGGCCACCTTGGTTCATGTCTGCCTGCCAGCTTGGTTGCCTGCCTGCCAGCCTTGGTGCCTTGCCTCTCCCTTGCCAGCCTGTGTGGTGCAGCCTTCTGCAAGCCTTGGTGCCTGCCAGGCCTGCCTGCCAGCCTTCCTTGCCGCCTTGTGTCTCCTGCAGGCTTGGTGCCTGCCGCCACTTGGTGCCTGCCTCCCTGGCCAGCTCCCTTGCAGCCCTTTGGTCTCCTGCCCAGCCTCCTGCCACCAGCAACACACAACCATTGCGGAAGCCAGCAAGCCTCCCATCTGCTGCCAGCCTTGGCAAGAGGGAAGGGCTAACCATTCCCGCCCCTGGCCCTCACTCTGGTTCGCTGCGGGGCTTTTCTGCAGGCACGGCTCGCTCTTCTGGGGCTGGGGCTTCTTGCTGCTTCAGCTTCGGGGGAGCTGGATGACAGCATCAGCACCAGCCACCTCACAGCACCTGGACCTTCACCCCTGAGACTCGAGCGACCAAGAGGGAGTGCCAGAGACTCTTTTTGTTTTATAGCTTGTTTTAATGAAAGTCTCATTTTTGATTCATGACACTTTGCTTCGTTCTTTTTTTATAAAAGTTCGTTGGTGGAAACTTTTAGAATGTTGTAAGCCTTTGCATGCTGTGGATGGGTAAGACAATAGTCAGTGGGATGGGGCAGGGATACCTTTGGGATAGGTGAAAGCTGTGGAAGATAAACTCCAGTGCAAGCATATGGGACTGTAATGTCCACCCTCCCAGCTGCCACAACCTTTGCGCCCTATTATTATCTAATCAATTAAGCATTGATCCCACACATTTCACATAAACACAACTCTTTATTAAATGCCTTGTTCATTTAGGCCACTCAACATAAACATGGCCCCAATCTATCATCGTGCTGATGAGGACAGGCGAAGGAAGAATCCATTAAGCATCTACATCCTGTCTTGCCACTCCACGCTCCAGCTGGGGAGTTGCACCAGTTTCAGGAGGTGCGCTGTTTTCTTCCCTTCATGTGAGGCTCATGTTGGGCCTGGCACATCCACAGTGTCCTATCATGGTTTCGCCCTTGCCTCTATCCCCAGGCTCCAGTCCCATTCCCTTGTTGAGGTCCACAAGCCTGTCTGCAAGACTGGAGCGGTGGCATGAGTTGTCAGGAAGCACTCCAACTGACCCTCCCGGTCTGTGGCCGATGCGCATGGTGGTGAGAAGTACCCTGGAAGCCTGTTGGCCAGGATGCAAAGGCGTTCTCCACCACCTTGGGGCCCTTTTTGGCCCCCTTGGACAGCCGTAGTTGAAGATCCTCTCTTCACGGGTGAGGATTCTGGAAGGTGTAGGGCTTCATGAGGTAGGTGTGAGGAAGAAGGCGTCATCCCCCACGATGAAGCTAGGCACATCTGTGTGTCGTTGGGCAGGGGTTCTGGATCTGGGAAGCCCAACGATGAGTTGCATTCCCAGCTCCTCTTGCAGGTACTGGTTGTGTATACTGGGCATCTGAAGAGAGCCGTGCCTGAAGCATCGATGTACCAGTGAACTTGTAGTCCAGCATCGACCATCGGCGAAGAGATGATGCTGAAGAGCCTTGTAATTGAAATAAGTGGACCGACTTGGCTGGCGCTTTGCAGGCACGTGCTTGCCATCTATGGCTCCAACGGTGTGGCGGGAATACCACCTGCTAATACCACTGCTCTGCAACTTTCTTCCATCCTTCTTCAGTGGAGGGGCACTGGAGGAGCTCCTCCTTGTATTCTTCGATGATGGCCTGCAACCACCTTCTCTGACACACATGCTGATGGTGTTGGGGGCACCAATGCAGCCGTACTGCATGCTCCTGTAGGTGGTCCTGAGGCCAGGTGGTGCAGAGTGAGTGCAACCTTGAGCCCCAAGTTCCAGGCTGGGCCGGAATGGTTGTTTGCTTGGTTCAAACCTGGGTGTAGCGCTGCACCCACTCGTCAAACAATGGCTGGAGGCATCCTCACTGAAGTTCTGGAATGCCCGAGTATCTTCGTTCTGAGCTCCACCATCAGCTTGTTGTACAGTCTGTCCTACGTGCTCTTCTGGCAGACCATCTTCGTACCCAGCACCTTTTCTTGCTCCCACCTTTTTCTTCCCGTAGTAGAGTTCACAGAGAGGCTTCGCACTGTTGCAGAAGGATGGTGGCTGCCAAAAGGAACTGTGTTATGATCCACAGTGGACATCGACTGGATGCTGTGGAAGAGCAAGAGCTCAGATGAAGGCCTGCAGAGGTCTGCACAGGGCTGCTGTCTGAAAGTGAGATCCAGATGGTGCTCCCCCTTTTATAGCAGTATAGGTGTCCTTTGATCCTCTAGGCACCTCTAGACATCCTTAATATCCGAGATAGGCCCCTTAGCAAACGTTTTTTTCCATTTAAATGCTTTGTTTCCGCTAGGATCTGTCTGCTCGTTCTGGTCCGTTCCGCGTCTCTCCCTGCGTCCGAGCAGATGGAGTTGCGCGGGATGCCAGCGGATGCCTAGCGATATATGCGGATGCGTAACGGATGCCAGAACGGTGCGTAGCGGATGCCAGACAGCTCAAAATCTTCTGAGCGATGAAAACGTCAATAAATTGGATGCGGAGGATAGAGGAGGAAGCAAAAACGGAGGCAGTGGATACATCGCGTTAACCAACGGATGGCAAGCTTTTTTGTTCATTTTACATCCTCTTTGCATCCGTTGGTGCAGTGTGACAAGGGCTTTACCTGGCATGTGTAAGAATTGTATTCATTTTATGGTGCAGCCGAAATATTTGACCTTCTTGCAGCTTCATTGAAAATACAAGTGTCAGTTGTTTGGGTGGGGGGGAAGAACTTTTCTCAAAATGACTCTGTCTGTAGGTGACATTGAATGTCTTCATAATTAACAAATTTTAATGGCCTTGTAAATATTACATAAAGGTTCCGTGTTGTAGCTGTAAATGATAATTGGATTAGTCAGCAAGTGGCTTGTTTAATCTCCAAGTACTTGGGACTTTTATAGGCTGCAACTGAACTATTAGTCAGCTCACTTTTAGCAGTTTGATCAGTGCAAAATACTACGTGCTTAAGCAGTACTGCTCAAAATGCTTAATAAGCCAGCAACTCCCTGAGATGGGAAAGAAGCTTTGTAGTCATGTTTAAGTTGCGTCTCACATTAGTCACTGGCTGTGAATGTTAATCACTTTCAAGCAATAATTCACAGCGTTGTAGTACTGTGGTGCTCATAAAATGAACTCAGTAACCCACCGCTACCCAGGGGATATGTCTCTTTCATTGCAATTGAATACCCAACCTGGCTGCATAATAGTTAGGATTATGAAATAGTGCATTTTTAAAAAGGGTGAGCAGCTGGATAATAAAATAACAAGCTCCAAAGCAGGTTTGTTAATTATCTCTCTGTCTGTCTCTTGTTGACAGAAGGAGTATGCGAGATATGGCTGACCAGTGAAGATACCGGGGCTTATGGCAGAGACATTGGCACAGACCTCCCGACTCTCTTGTGGAAGCTAGTGGAAGTGATCCCTGAGGGAGCAATGCTAAGGCTCGGCATGACAAACCCTCCGTATATTTTAGAGCATCTGGAGGTAAGTTCACAAGGAAAGCCATTGCAGTTACTCACCGTCTTCCTTTGACATCATGCAGGAACTGACAGCTTGTGAGTTTCTCTTTTGCAACTGCACTCATAACACAAAATGCAAGGTAAGATGGGATCAGAAATTGCATAAGCAAATGAAACAAAACCCAAAATGTTAAATGGGGCCCATTCCGGATGGAGCGATTCATAAACAAATTTGTCAAGGAATATGAAAAGTGTAGGCCACAGGGGAAATAAATAATGCACATTTTTTCTCATCCTCCCCTGAGCTGATGCCCTGAATCTGTGTGTTTGGATTACAAAATGCTATAAATACCATTCAGCAAAGCTGAAGGCAGATTTTGCAAATTGTAGGCATATAATACCATGCTGAAGGAAAGGCTGCAATTTAACACTTTCTTTTTTTTTTTTTGTACCTACAAGATTGTGTAATATTCTAGAGTGTCAAGCTCACATCATCACAGCAGTGTCNCCCCCCCCCCTTGCAAAAGCAGGCATGGGTGTGGCCAATGTGTGACACATCCGGCCCACAGGCTGGGAGTTTGGCAGTCCTATTCTGGAAGCTTCTCCAACTGGTGTTGGCACTTCTGAAATTTAGTACCCAAAACTCATGTTATTTTTAGATAAATCATCACAGGTTAATAGGTAACAACATACTTTAGAAGATTTTGCATAGTTTATTTATGCTGTTTTGAATTTCTTTGAGTACATTTTACCACAAAACGCATACCAGAATTAGTTAGCGGGATTATGTAAATCTGTACCAGACAACAGCAGCAGAAATACTGATTTTTTTTTTGTTCTTGATTTTTTCTTTAGCATTTTTTTAGATGCAGAATGGCTTTATTTGCATATTTATAAATATATCTATATGCTGCACAAAGACCAACTATAAGAAAAAGAGGAAAAGATAACACGTCAGTTCAATTTTTAAGTAATGCAAATTTTCCAAAGAAGAGTTATACATAATATATAGTCAGTAACCTGCTTCCTTATCTTATTTATCTTGAGCGTGGCAGTGCATTTTAGAAGATTGGCTGTAAAGATGGCTGATCTGCTGTTTCTCACAGAGCTACCTGAAACCTCACTTCAATAATAAGTTCATTTTTTTAACCACTTCTCATTACATAAATATATTATACTATATTAAATAAATATAGTATTAATGTTTTATATAAATGAGTGTTAATGATGTGGTTTGATTACTCCAAGATATGCAATCTGCAACTTCTATGATACATCTCTCCCTAAACCAGGGGTGTCAAACTTGGCAGCCTGTGGGCCGGATGCATCACAAGCAGGCCATGTCTACCTCAGCTCTGTGAAGGGAAAAGCGTCACGATACGTCACATGATGGCAACGTGACGCCACGAGTTTGACACCATATCCTCAACCTTTCTTTCTGCAATTCTTAGAAGCCTCTGATAGGCTTATTTCTTTAAAAGTAATTCCCCCTTTAAAAATAACAGGAAAAATCAAAATTTCAGCTCATCCCTGGTTCACCATTTGTAAAAGCTTGCCTCCTACAGTTTTGATGGACCAAATAGTAGCGCCTCTCTGGCATAAATAGTTGCTTATTGGCAACTACAGTGTAGTTTGTGCAGCAGGAACTGTCAGCCCTACCAAGTAAACCAGACTAAAATCAGGATTAGATGAACTTTATTGTAAAGCTACATTAACAAATCTTGGAAGTCTGAAAGTGCAAACTTTCTACCATTATTCATAAACACAGGCCCTTTCCAAATTTTATTGTTTGACTGTTAAGCCACTGGGAGCATTTCTTGGCTAATAGTTTCCTGGACAGCATCTCTTGCCATCTTTCCCCAAGATCATTCACACATTCCTTTACAGGAAGCCCCCAAAGCACCCTTGCCTGCCAAAGATATGAATCTATAAATACTTCAGAGCATTTCTGAAAATTCATCCATAAATATTCAATTATTGTTTGTCTGTCACTTGGCCTGCATATTTTTTCTGTTCTCATCCCAAAGAAGAATGAAAAAGGACTAAATCTCATTCTTACTCAATTTTACCTCAGCGGTATTGTATCGACGTCACCAAATAAAGCTTCTGTCTCCTTGACTCTGGATCATAAAGCAGTCTCGTTGTAGATATTAGTCCATTTCTGCATTAAAAGGGGCTCACATTCACACAATTTTGGTCAATAGTTTTTTTTAAGAACATTCATTGTTCACTGAGAGAGAAAATCAAGCAAATCTCATTTTCTAAGATACAAATAGCTCTTTCTGAAAAGAATATTAACAGACATATCTGATGGTGTGGCAATTATCTGAAAACAATACACTCCAAGGAAAAACAGAGGTCAGATATTGCCTTAAGATAATCTTTGTTTAATAAGCTGCAATGGGCCGAGGATATGCAACATATTAAGCCATAGAATATGGACAGGCAAGCTTTTATGTGTAATAGGAACTACTCTTCTTTAAAAAACAAAACAAAACAGTTGTTGTTCTATGTAGCACACAAGCACAGCACTGATACATCCAAAAAAATGTATTTGGTCTTCTAAACATATTCCTTCAGATTTTACCAAGCTAATATTCAATTAGCCCAGCAGACTGTCAGGTAGCTAGCAAATTCCTTTAGAATATAGACTGTTTTGTAGTCTGGTACCTTACTAACAAAGGAAAAGCATACGGGGCACTCATATATTACCTATTGGCCATTTTTGAAAATGAGCGTTCTTTGTCTGGATTGTATAACAGCTGACAGCCATATCTGGGGAAAACACACGGCTACTTTAAAGAGCTAGTGACAAGCTTTGCTCCATCTCAACTGTCTGATGACTGAAAATCTTTCAAAGGGACCTAAGGGTAAAAGTAAAGCTGAGTACAGATTGGAAGAGTTTGTGGAAAGCTTAAATCTACAGTTCATGTATAATGCATTATTTCGTTGTTTTATTTATCTTTTCAGGATATTTTAGCTTTATGAACTTAAGGAGAGAAGGCTTCCTTTTCTTTCAGAACATCAATAAGAGGCACTTGACATTTCAGGAGCAGGAGATGAATTCAGATCTTCTTGAAGCCTTTCTGTCATCTAGTCTAGTCAAAGATGCACACTTTTTAGATTTGAATAAATCTAAGCCCTATTAAGTTTCAGCAAAAGGGCTTTCATTCTTTTCTTTTCATCATTTTTAAATATTATAACTGCTTTGTTCTTCTCAGGGTCAGAACATAAAGGACATTTACTTATCTACTAACGTGCTTGTTAAAGTATATTTTGGGAAGGTACTTAACATTAAACCAAATCTTTTTTTAATATTTTATTAAATGAAACAATATCAGGATTTGCATAACACATTTAGCCAAAACATTTTTTTAAAAAAAAATCCCATTCTGTTAACAAAATGTGTGAACCCAGCTTGTGGTTGAGAGCTAGTGGGGATGCTTTTTTAATAACCCAAAGGTTTTCTGGAATGTTTTAAAGAATTCTGTTCTGAAAGCAACTTTTGATTTTGATCCTAAAAACTGCTAATAAAAAAGTACAAGACTCTAATAATAGGCAGGGTTGCCTTGAAGCCATTGTGAATAATCAAAAGTGCATTTGCACAATAAACATTTTAAAAAGGCATTAATTAATTATCAATATCTTGAAGTCTGAAAAATGCTATTGTAAATTTGATTCTGCTGACTGCTGATATTGCTTTTCTTTCAGAAATCACTTAATTTCTACCATAGACGTTTTTTGTTGGGTTTTTTTTTTTCTATGTTTGCACCTTGTTTCTGAGTGTGGAGATGATATACAAAAGTCTGTATTTTAAAGAAGTTGTTCACACCTGCCAGTGCCTTTTTAAAAGCTTAATTGCACATAATGAGATGCATAGGCCTTCATGTCACCTGTCAAGATGAGTCATGCTCAAAGTCTGCCATATGCCATCTGTGGATGCTTTTTTTTAATCTTCCTTATTAATTCAGATTATTCTAATGAAACCCTGACCATTGAGAGTTTTGTATGCTGTGTATTTTTTTTCCTTTGAAGAATGTGAAATGCCTTAGCTCTCCCTTTCTTTGATTCCTATCAGCTGAACATTTGTGATCTGTAACTTCATTTGAGCACATAACTTTACAGATGGCTTCTCTAGACATGCCCTAACACAGAGCCTAAAAATGGATTGTAGAACAACAGCTAATCTTTTCCTTCTTATTATTAGTTCTTATATAAAAACTCAATTATTTAGTAGTTTAGTAGCAAAGTTGTTTGAACACTATGCATTCTCTGTAATGCCCTTTTCATTTTCCATACCAGTCTTTAAATGCTTTGGTCCAGTTTACACAAAACTAATTTTAAAACTTTATAATACTTTGTATTATAAACCATAACAAGTTTGCATTTCACACTGTTCCAAAACACATTTACCTTAGGGCTAAATGTTATGTGGGAATCAGTTTCAAAGATTCCACTCATTCTTTAGTTAAGAATAATTAAAGAAAGCCAGTGATATAAATTCCATTGCCTGATATTCATATCGTATCCATTCATTTTAGTAGGCCATTAATATAAGCCTAATCTTGTAAAGTGAATTTGGAAGAACTTCCTACTCTTTTCCTTGATCACAATGGGGAAGTGTTATAGTCAAATGGTTTATATTGGTTCAGAACCAGATTTGTATCATGAGAATTTTATTTTGAGTTTTTCATTTGTTCTTCACGGAGCCATTGGCATCCTTTCATGAATTGTTGGAAACTTCCACAAAACTGTGTATGTCACATGATGCAGCAATTAACTGGAACTCCTGGCAATTTGGAAAACACTCTAATATAAAAGGTTTTCATTTACAAATTCCTGTGACAGTAAATAAGCAAACAAGGGCTATATCTTTTTATGTTTGGCGCATCCTAATTCCACATTTATGCTGGCAATCAATATGTACAAAAACTGAAGTTTCTGACTCAATGGGAGAGTTCTGTTCTGGAGGTGGCTCTGATTGACAACAGACTCCTCCCCTTCCCATCTCCCGGTGTCTGCTCCATACTCGCCCATCTATTTTTAACTAGTCATGTTGATGTATTTTCTTTGTTTATTTTATTATTCTATTATTTTATTGTTCTATCATTTTACTTTCTGTCAGATTATCATTATTCTAATGAGCAATTTTTACTGCAAATGAGACTTCTGGGAGCATCTGGTGCCAACTGATTTGACTGTCTTACTCAAAAATGTGTTCATCACATTTTTTAAAAAATGCTAGAGATGTGTAAAACTAACAGAGTATTTATTAGTATGTAAAAATTTGTAAAAAAAATATTACTGATATTATTTTCATGTGTCTAGGAAATGGCAAAAATTCTCAACCATCCAAGAGTCTACGCTTTTCTTCATGTGCCAGTTCAATCCGCCTCTGATAGCGTATTGATGGACATGAAGAGAGAATATTGTGTGGCTGACTTCAAACACGTGGTGGATTTTCTTAAAACCAGGTAAGTCTAATGTTTAAAAAGTTAAATAATTGGATAATATGGATTTTTAAAAGATAATTGCTTTTTTACATCTTCATAATTTGGCTATGCCTTTCAATTGTTTTGATGTTATATTCGGTATTAAGTTGTTTACATTCTGGAATATATGATTTGATGGGGGGGTTTCACTAAATGGTTTAATGCAGATTAATTGATACAGAATGCAAAACACACAAAAAATGTCCTGCTCCAATAATGTATTTGGATATTGTTATTAAAAGTATCATTTTATTCCTAGTTGTGGATTTTGTGCTAATCCTAGGAATTTTTATTAGCAAATTATGACCATAACTATATTTCAAAATCTTTTCTTCACAATAGTATATATTATTTTGTCACCATTTAAATGAACTTAATAGTAAATTCCATTGGCAACGTTCATGGAGAATTCCTTAAGTAAAGGAGTATTAGGGGTTAGGAACACTTAGGCTGTAATCAATTTGAGTACGAAGTATTCTGAATAAAATTTTTATTGAAAATAATACTATGTGATTTTGTGAAGATTGTCTGGCATTCCATTGCATATAAATACATGCAGGTATGTTAATGTATTTTACTGGTTGAAGGTTAATTCCATATTATCTACACAAAATCAGTATTTGTGGTGACTCCCAAAAACTTAGATGGTTTGGAAATGCTGAAATATTTATGAAATATAAAGCTATCTATTGTTGCTAAATGTTTACTAGTTGTATATATCTCTAGAATCAAAGTCCATGTTTTAAGAGAGAGAAACAGTATTGTTTCAGGTTTCTCAGACCAGAATAGGGCAGTGATCACTTGATATGTCACTGCTTTGCCTGATTATCCAGTTTAACCTGGGGGAAGGCTTACAGATACAATTCTGCACAGTTGGTTTTATTGTATATCAGAATTTAGCCATATACAACTATTAATTGTCTCCTGTACTGAAGAGATATCGTGGACTTTTAGCTATTCCAAGTTATTTAAATTCAAGGCTTCTCCTCCCATTCTTTCTGAATTAAGAGATACTTTTCACGTGATGGCCTTGAAGTTGGATGGTTATGTTTTACAAATCCAATGGAAGAAAATATCTGGTTTTGAACGGTTGAACTGAAGAGTTCTTTCATGTTACTTGCATGTGTTTCATTACCTAAATAAGTAAAATCAGTGTGAGTGAGTGTGCAGTTTACCATATATTGCAGCTTTTACTGAGAATTTTGCCTTGCCAAATCCATGTTTCTATTGAAAAACTGGCAGAAAAAAAAAATCTCAATCATTGCCATAATGTAAACTGAGATATATTAGTTGTACATTTAACACTAGTTTCTTGTTGGAATTATTGTACCAAGGCTCTCAATGTTGTAATAAGCCTTGCTAAAGTGTATCCTAAAATCCATATTATTAGTTCAACTTTGGCTTCCCAGCAGAGCAATAGACAATAGGTGAGACCATTTCAATTTACCTAAGCTCTGGTAATATGCCAGCACGGTAGTGACAGAGAACCGGTATCACCTAAAAGGCTCCCAGTGTGCCTAATCCAGCCTCAGAAGGATGTTGCAAGAGGGAAATTGACCAGTTTGGAACTGAAATTGAGATGGCCTCTTTGGATATGTGGCCTGGTGAAGGAGCAACTTAATGTCAAGAAGAGAAGACCATGGGAGAACTTGGCTGGTAAGAATATTAGAAGGAGAATTGTGCAGAGAATACAAGCAATGCCTTTGTCTCGTGCCAGCAGAGCACTATGGGAAGTGGAGGCTGCTTTAAGAGCACATTCTTATTCATGTTGCCTAGGCAAGGACAAGGTTCAACCCTTTCACAGGAGATGCCCTCTTGGCCAAACTTGTTGAGGTTTGCTGAAAGATGTCACTGTCAGTTTCCCATCCTTGCCTGCCTTTCCTGAAGTGGCCTTTTTCTCACAGTCTGAAGAATGGCTGCAGACTGCACGGATTTTCTGAGAAGCTCTAGCTTGGCTATTTTGCAGTTTTCTGTCCTTCCAGTTAAAAGAGCTGCATGTAATAGGCTGAGCAAGAAAGGATGGACAAGATGACCCAGGAATGACTGGGGAGGCAGGTGACAGAGAGAGAAAGGTCTTATAGAATAAGCTAGTAAATTTTGTGAGTAGTTTGGATTGCTGCCAATATGCCAACAGATAGCCTCTCTGAGAAGAACGAATATAACCCTTGAAAACCTCCTGCATTAGATTAAATGCCTATCTTGGTGTCTTTTGGAGCAGGGGTCTCCAACCTTGGCAACTTTAAGACTTGTGGACTTCAGCTCCCAGAATTCCTCAGCCAGCTTTGCCTTTTTTAAAAAAAAATGTCTTTACAATGATTGAGAGAGACAATAGTTCATTGAACAGAATAGAATAGAATTCTTTTATGGGCCAAATGTGATTGGACACACAAGGAATTTGTCTTGGTGCAAATACTCTCAATGTACAAAAAAGAAAAGATACATTCGTCAAGAGTCAAGAATCATAAGGTACAACACTTAATGATAGTCGTAGGGTACAATAAGCAATCAACTCATACTAGAAAACAGTCAGTATAAATCATAAGGATACAAGTGAGAAAGTTACAGTCATGCAGTCACAAGTGGGAGGGGATGAGTGATAAGAAGTGATGAGAAAATTAATAGTAATAGTAGTGCAGACTTTGTAAAAGTGTTGAGGGAATTATTTGTTTAGCAAATTCCCCCCCGATGACATTTTGGGGGAAAATTATTCTTATGTCTAGTTGTTCTGGTGTGCAGTGCTCTGTAGCGTAATTTTGAGGGTAGGAGTAAGTTTGTGTCCGTGATGTGAGGGGTCTGTAAATATTTTCACAGCCCTCTTTTTGACTCATCCTCAATGGAAGGCAGGTTGGTAGTAATTGTTTTTTTCTGCAGTCCTAATGACTTTCTGAAGTCTGTGTCTGTCTTGTTGGGTTGCAGAGCCAAACCAGACAGTTATAGAGATGCAGATGACAGACTCAATCATTCCTCTGTAGAATTGGATCAGAAGCTCCTTAGGCAGTTTGAGCTTTCTGACTTGGCGCAGAAAGAACATTATTTGCTGTGCTTTTTTGATAACGTTTTTGAAGTTAGGTGTCCATTTTAAGTCTT
Source organism: Laticauda laticaudata (assembly GCA_004320025.1). Taxonomy (NCBI): domain Eukaryota; kingdom Metazoa; phylum Chordata; class Lepidosauria; order Squamata; family Elapidae; genus Laticauda; species Laticauda laticaudata. The sequence continues at coordinate 5,202 of BHFT01017759.1, read as the reverse complement.
GTTTAGGTCATTGATGCACTAACTTTAGTATGCTAAATACTCTGGTTATTAATGTCTCAGAATCATTTTATCTAATTGAAAACTGCACATTCTAAATGTCATAACTTAAATGTTACAAACTTTGAAAGTTAACTTTTGTTACAACAGATTTGCTATCAAAAAAATTGGAAATGCTGATCATAGTCATAGATTGTATTTTAATATATAAATAAATACAGCCAGTTCTTAATAGTATAAAACTATAGAAATGAACTATACATCCAGGTTTGTCATACATATATCAACTTAATTTTTTTCTGCGTTTTACTCTGATAGTTTTCAAGCTTGATTAATATAATCGGTTTCATTTAAACAAGATGTTTTATTTAAAAATCAGCATGAGAAATTATTTCCAGCATACAGTACAGAAACAGAACAAGCTCAGTCTGTAAGAGCGAAAAATATTGGATATTGGAATCTACTGACATCTGTAAAGCTCATTTATTTTTATTTCTGTATTAGTAGGTCTTTTTTCTTATGTGTCATCTGCTAAAAGCAGCCAAATATGACGTTCCTATATAACTATTCCCCAGTAGACATCTCATCACAGACATTATGAAAGCGAAACATTGCAGTGGATTCCTGCAGTTTCTCCCAGAAATAAATTATCCATGAATCTGTTCTTATGGACACATCTCTTGTTTCCCTTCCAAGCTGCAATGATGGATACAGGAGAGTAGCTATCATTTAAGAACCCAGAGGGCCACTATCATTCAGGACAATATCATACGCTTCTAAATTCTGTGCTTTCAACTGAAACAATTTGCCCGAAACAGTTGTGAATACAAATGCCTTTAGGTGAGTCTAATGCTAGGCCAATGATTAAATAGTGTTTGTCTACTACTGTTAAACTGATTCAATCCATAACAACTGAAAATGTATTGAAACTGCAAAAAAAAAAAAAGAAGAAGCAACATAAGACAGGTCTCTTTTCTGAGATGTTCCATTATCTCAATGGTACTGGCACCTACAAGTGATACCTGAGAGATCCATTGTTCATCTGAATGCTTGGATTCTCTATATATTTTGCTTTGGTATTTTATGAATGAGTATTTGAGCTTAGTTTAATGAAACACTTTATTTATAAAAGAAATGTCTTGCTAGGGTTCTATGAAATTAAACATTGTTTATAGTCTCTTTTAATTTAACAGAATAACGTAGTTGAAAGAGACTTATCCAAACGCCTACTCAAGCAGGACACCTTATACCATTTCAGACAAATGGTTATCCAGTCTCTTCTTAAAAACCTCCAGTGATGGAGCATCTACAACTTCTGAAGGAAGCTGTTCCACTGGTTTATTGTTCTCACTGCCAGACAATTTCTCGTAAGTTCTAGGTTGCTTCTTCCTTTGATGAGTTTCCATCCATTGCTTTTTGTCTTGCCTTCTGGTGCTTTGGAAAATTCATTGAGTCCCTCTTCTTTCTGGCAGCTTCTCAAATATTGGAACACTGCTATCCTTAGTCCTTCTTTTCACTAGAGTAGACATGCCCAATTCCTGCAACTTCCATATCTAAAAGCAAAGTTGAGGAACCTCCAGCTTATGGGCTAAATCAAATCCATTAAGTTGCTTCATATAGCTGCTGATACCTAAAAGGTTTTATGCTTTGCCAGTTGCTTCTTTCTTCTTTTGGTCTCTTCCTCAGAATGTAAAACACAAGGGAGGTAGGCCTGAATTAAGGAGCAGTAATTCTCAAGAGCTACCACTTGAACTTACTGTCAATTAAGGATGTTCCTGCTTGCTCATACGAGGGGGGGGGGTTCTTTGAGGTAAAATGCCTTCTTTGGCATTGTTAATCCCATCCTATCATCTGTCTCAAAGGAAAGGATCTAAGGAGAGAGTGGGCCTTCTTCTTGGACACTATTTTCAAATCCTGTTTTAGAGTTAAACTACTTGGTACACTGTACATCGGGTAGAAACTAATAATTGCATGGAAGCTATTCTTAAGGGTCAAATGTTGTAAAGATCCACCTCTAGGTTGGATGGAATGGTAGCCACAAGTATAACAAAATCTCCACAATGGCATTTTATTTTTTTGCCAGATTATTCCCTTGGTTTGTTCTCACCGATTGAAGAAAACTCAAATAGAAAAAGGATGAAAATAATAGTGTTTTGACATTAGGTTTCCCATTTAGATTACGTCACTAACTGATGCTATTTGTTTCTATATTTTTTCATATTTTATAGGCAGCATTTAAATGGACCCTATCATTAGATTGAATACAACTATTCTAAATTAATTCATTAATATACAGTGCACTGAAGGAAGATGCTTAGATCATCATAAATTATCATTCAAGGCTTTTTTGTGCACAAAATCCCTCACATTTTATAAAATTAAATCTTGGAATAGGCAGCCTTTCAAACTCAGTGCTTTAGCTTAGAAACATTGCAGTACAGTTCACTTCCTGCTAATGCTCCCCATCAGCATGTAAATAGTATTAACAGAAGCAATTTTTGACAAACACCTTCAGATTAATTACAGTCCTTTTGCTGATCCTTCTTCATTTACAGATCACTGCCCCAATAGATCGTAATGCCTTTCAAATGAAGGATTTCTTAATGGATTTTTAAAATATAGCTCTTAGATATCCATGCACTTACAGCAGTAACATTATCATTTCGAATGCTTGATGAAATTTTCCAAATCTCATATTTATTTAAATTTCTGCCTGAGTATGCAGAAAGGCGTCAAGTGCCAGCCGAGAGGAAACGTGTTCCTATGCCCTGAATCACCGTGCTTGCATTTAACAAAACCTCCAGTCAAAGACACTTGCATCGCTGCACAATATCTATTAACATTTCTTTGCATACTGTTATTATTGAACCAGGTTTGTGAACAGTACGATTGGAGAGAAAACACATGCACCAGTTTGTCCTAACAGGATGAGTATTTATATGATACAAAATGTTAAATTGCATACTGTAGAACAGCAGTCCCCAACCTTTGTGGCTTGGCAGCCCGGGGTGGGAGGGCAAGAGAGAGGGGAATCAGGCTGTGTGAATGGCAGGCCAGCGTATACACATGAGCCTGTCTATGCAGCTTGACTTGCACAAGTTGAGCTGTGTGTGCACATGTGTGCCAGCCTGTCATTTGCACAAGTTAAGTTGCGTGCATGTGCCTGCCAGCCCACGGGGCCTGGTTCTGAATAGGTCTTGGCCCAATAGTGGGGCACGGCCTAGGGGTTGGGGACCTGTTCTGTAGAATAACATTTATATATAATATGTCTATGTCTATTTATATCTATCAGTGTATGAATGTGTATTCTTATTTTTAAAATTACAATTCTAAAACCTGGTTTGCTGATATCAAACAAGGAATTCTGGGACTGGTCCTATCCTATCCTATCTTGCTCGTGTTTTCATTTCAGTAAAAATTACATGGCTTTTAATCCACTGATTAAACCTAATCCTAAATGGATTTTTCCCCAATGGGATTTTCCCATGTATTTTCGCAAGAAATGTGGATAAGACAAGTTCAAAAAGCATGCACCCTCCTAACCATACCTTTCAGCTCTGAATCCATTGGTGATGTCCATTTTGCTCTCCAAATTCATGGAGACCTAACCTTAACCCTAAGTGGATTTTTCCCCAATGGGATTTTCACATGTATTTTGCCAAGAAACATACAAAAGACATGTTCAAAAATATGCACCCTCCAAAGCAGACCTTTCAGCTCCGAATCCATTGGCAATGTCCATTTTGCTCTCCAAATTCATATATAGCTAGCCCTAACCCTATGTGGATTATCCCATGTGTTTTGCCAAGAAACGAAAATAAGGCAATCTCAAAATGAATCTTCAGCTCTGAATCCATTGGCAATGTCCATTTTGCTCTCCAAATTAATGGGGACCTAACCCTAAGTGGATTTTTCCCCAGTGGGATTTCCCCATGTATTTTGCCAGAAAACATAGATAAGGGAAACTCAAAAAGCATACATCTTCCAAACTATACCCTTGGACCCCAAATCCATTGGCGATGTCCATTTTGCTCTCCAAATTCATGAAGACCTTGCCCTTGGGATTTTCCCCCAATGGGATTTTCCATGTATTTTGCCTGAAAATGTAGATAAGTCAGGTTCAAAAAGCATGCACCCTTCTAACAATACTCATGAACTCAGAATGCATTGGCAATGTCCATTTTGGCCACCGAATTCATGTGTAGCTAGCCCTAATCCTAGTGGATTTTCCCCCCAATGGGATTTTCCCATGTATTTTGCCAGAAAATGTAGATAGGACAAGTTTCAAAAAGCATGCACCCTCCTAACCATTCCCTTGGGGCCCGAATCCATTGGCAATGTCCATTTTGTTCATCAAATTCATGAAAAGTTAGCCCTAACCCTAAGTGGATTTTTCCCCAATGGGATTTTTCCAATTTATTTTGCCAAGAAACCAAAACAAGGCAATCTCAAAAACCATGTACCTTCCTCACCATACCCTTCAGTTCCGAATCCATTGGTGATATCAAATTTGCTCTCCGAATTGATGGAGGCCAAACCCTAACCTTAAGTGGATTTTTCCCCAATGGGATTTTCTCATGTATTTTGCCAGAAATCTTACTGTACATGTTATGAAATGCCTCTTTCTAATATTTTGCGGGTTTTTTGGTTGTTTGCTTTCATAGCCTGCTTTTTCTGTGAGAGTTCAAAACAATTTTGTTAATAAGAAGTCTCCTTATCCTGCTCTTGTGAAGTTAGTTTAGCAGAGAGAAAGAGTGACTGACCACATTCACCCAGTCGATCCTAGTTTAGCCAGGACTTGAACATGATTCTTCCTGATTCATATTCATTAATCTAGCCATTACACAGTATTATTGATATGTTACTTCACTAGCGGAAACTATTCAGATTAAAAATACAAATGCAGGTGTATCAATTATAGCATTTCTGTTTTAGCAAAATTCCATTAATGTTGTTCAGTCTTGATTAAGAAGAAAGTGGACATTTTAGAGGCCATTGATCCTTCCCAAATGTCAAGAGCAAAACATGAAACATTTTTAAGAGATTCTTCCCTCTGCTCTGAAGTCTGAGAACAACTAGCCTACTCAGAACCCAAATGTGCAATATAAAACATCACAAGATAAACATCTAAAGCCCATGTCACAGTGAACCAACGGATGCAAAGAGGATGTAAAACGGACAAAAAAGCTTGACATCCGTTCGAAA